>UELV01138525.1:0-11127 GCA_900490015.1 Megastigmus stigmatizans
CACTTATGTGCTGCTATCGTTATGTTGACAGATGTCCAAGCTTACTGTATGAAATTTTTGACCTGCCTATTTCAACCGGCACTTACCGCTGCAGCCATCTATCGAAAAACGGCGGAAGCAAAGTTGTACACCTAATACTTTATTATGTACCGCTTACCGAAATAAATTTACTTTAACCCTTTTCTCTGAAAAAATTCTGAAACAAATGCTGTTTTTTGGCCAATTTAACCATAACCCCCCCTTAAATTTTTAGCAGAGTCAACAGTTCGGGGATGGGTGGCAGAATATGACGTTGTTCCGGGAATTAATGAGGTTATTTTTAAACGTGTTGAAGAAAATTTAAAGAAATTGCTTGCTGATGAACGAGTATGCGCACTAAAATTTGATGAAATGTCTATAAAAGCATATCACGAATATTCAAAAAAGTACAATCTTGTAGAAAGACTTAAAGATTTAGGAATGGATATGAGAAGTAGAGAGGTAGCAAAACATGCTTTATTATTTTGTTTAGACAGTATTAATGCTAAAAATCCTTGGCGCCAAATGCTGGCGTTTGGATTTAACGAAAACGGTGCGACAGCGGACGAACTTTTTGATTTTCTTCATATGCTTTTAATCCGACTTCAACAAATAGGAGCTGATGTTAGGCTCATTGTATGCGATCAAGGTAGCAGCAATCAAAAGTTATTTAAACGGTTCGACGTTTCAATAGACAGTCCTTATTTTTATATGAACAAGGTGAAATATTTTGCAACTTTTGATTAGCCTCATCTTATTAAGCGATTAATAGCTCAATTAAGGTCCCATGACTATATTTTTGCTAATAATGAAATTATTATGAATTTTAATGATTTGAAAAAAACCTGGGAACTTGACAAAAGACATGGCACCTCAAATTTATTAGGACATTTGAAAGAAAGCCATTTTTTTCCTAATAGTTTTGATGTTATGAGAGTCAAAAAAGCTTTTCAGCTTTTAAGTCGTCGAATGGCAAGTTCAATTAAAACGGCTGGTACAGATTGCACTGGATTGATGTCATCAACGACATGGCAAGCTTCAGCTGATTTTTTCAGTTCACATTTTGACTTTGGAAAATAATTATAGGATTTAATCTAATTATATCTAATAGACTTGATATTTGATTCGCATTTTAATGCCAACTATATTGTAAAATCTTATTTCATGTTAATCAAATTCAAAGTAGAGTCACTTAAATAAATAGCGTGCCTGCGGCAGGCTTTTGGATATTCCGCTAGACTCACTCATTATGTTTTATTTGTTAAAATCGAAATAGTATGCCTCCCAGAGGTCTTTTGTAATTATTTATTTGCCTATTAAAGGACTTAAATTGTTAAAGATCTACTCCAATTTGTAGAGTGTGAACTTATTTATTTTCATTATTTAATATTGTCGCATGTGTATGTACGTGTCTGTCCACAACCCGAAACTCAGCTTGAACGTCTCTGACCGTTCGACCTCACGACTTTGCCTCTGGCTAGTCGCGCATTCAAACCTTTGCCTTCTGCAGAATGTAAAAATTAGAAAGACTAAAATTTAAAATCAATCGAGTGGCACTGCTCGAGTTTAGAGCAATCGTACTGAATAAATCTAAAATTACAGTGCCTGGCGCCCTGATATCAATCTGCCTGTGCAGATAAGTATCAAACCGTGATTAAAATAATTAATAAACATTTGGACGGGAAGTTAACCGTCATTTGCCTCCTAATTATAAACGCGAGGAAGCTACCGAGTCGCTCCTACGCTCAGTCAAATTCCCCCGTTATAGTCATTAATTCATTATTTTGTAGTTTTTTTTTTATCATATATTTACTCTAAATACGAAAAATCCAACGCGCCATTAACAGTACTTTAAGGGTGGTATGGGAAGCTGTTATTAATACTACTTTATTTTAAACAACTTACAGTATAATTTCTCCTAATATTAAATTAAATATTTAAATTAAAATATTATTTTAGAATGATGCTATAAATTGCTATCATACAAAACCGAAACGTATTGAATTCCATTTTCGAATTATGTAAGAAAATAAAGTATTACGTAATGTTTGTAATTTCAGTGTATAAATAAATTAATTATTACAGTCAGACGTCTGATCACACATGTACTTAGTGTCTCATTAATTTTTTTCTACGTGATGGTTGTAAAATAAAATGCATAATCCCGATTACATTAGGATTGAAATAATTAATGCAATTGAGAATCTTTAAGCTTATTTTCTCTTGTATTCAAAATGTACTTATAAAAATAATTTTCAATGGTTTTCAAATTTTCAGTGGGTATTATTTCAATTTTATTTAATTAAATAATGTATGTTATTACTGCAATATAATTAAATTTATATATATCAAAGATGAGGAAATATAATATAATTGTATAATTATATTACAATGTGATGATTACCTATTGTAACAAATGCATACAAAACTGCTTTTTACAATATTTGTCATTCCTTCATAAAAAGGAATAAGTATTGTTCATTGTCCTTAGTATTTCTCACATTATGATTATTTGAACGGTAGATGTCTTTCAATTTTTTATTATTTTTGTTTATAAAACAGTATAAACATTTAAAAAATGTAGCAACTTAAAGAAACAATCTGTTAGAGTAACGTTTAAAATGTTAAAAAAGAATTATTACCTCCGGTTTTATCAGCTAAATTACGTCCTTTGGCTCTATTCCTCTCCTCAAGCTATTCACTGGCTTGGAGTACCTGCCAAAATTCAGAAAGGCCGGGGAGACCTTTGACGTCGCCTGAGTCGCAGTATTAATGACATGTCGAAATTTATGAAGGTGCTGTTCCGGTGGTCTTCTTTCACTAATATTGCTATCATCGTCTTCAGAATTCTATTCGTCCGTTCTACCGGATTGGCTTGGGGGTGATATGGTGGTGTCGTCACGTGAGTCGCCCCGCACTCGTCCAGTGTCGCTCTCAAGTGCTTGTTGTCGAATTCGTTGCCATTATCTGTTAGAAAATAGTCCGGTGTCTCCCATCTGAACAAGATCAGTTCTTCAAGAGCTCTCGCTACCGCCTTGCCATCCACCGAGCGGAGCAGTCGTCGTTCTATCCGTCTGCTGAAAAGATCCTGGAACACCAGCAGGTATTTCATCAGTAACTTGTTGGGTGGGAAATCCATCATGTCCGCAGCCACTACTGCCCAGGGTGGCTCTATGTTCCGTCTCCCCATTAATCCCCCCTTTAAACCCCCTTTGTCGCTTTTCAGCTGGCACCACCATCTTCCATCCTTCGTCATTATTGGTGATAGGGTCGAGCAATGGATCTCTCCTATATCTGCAAATCACCCCGTTCTCCACGCGCCAATTTTAGTATTTCCTTGGGAATTACGTCACTCGTTAGGACATCTTCTCGTACCATGGGTCCATCACTGTCGCTACAAGGGCTACCTCGTTCGTATCGTACATCCTGGACAACGCGTCTGGCACATGGTTCAGTGCTCCTTTCTTATGGATGATCTCGAAATCCCACTGCTGGCCAATCTCCCGGTCGTGTCCCTGTGATTCTTCAACCACCATAGGGCGCTGTGATTCAGCATGGCTTTGAACGGGTATCCCTCTAGATAAGGTCGCAATTTCTGGATAGACCAAAGGAGTGCCAGGCACTCTTTTTTCGTTGTCGTGTAGTTGCGCTCTTCCGATTATAGTACTCGGTTTACGTAAACTATTGGATGTTCTCCATCGTCCAATTCCTGCGTCAATACCGCTCCTATCACGAAATTGCTTGCGTCGCATTGTACTGTAAACGGACGAGTAAAATCAGGACGGGCGAGAACGGGTGCCGTTGTGAGCGCTATCTTCAGGTGATCGAAGGCCTCCTGCTGCCCCAGAGCCATTCTTGCCCCCGTTGCAATAATTGGAGGAGTAGGATCTTGGTTTCAGAATCCTTGTCCATGAATCTTGAATACCATCCTACCATCCCGAGTAAACATCGCAACTGCTTATCCGATCGCGGTTCCGGGTAGTCCGTCACTAGTGCTACTTTTTCAGGGTTGGGTCTTAGTCCGTCGCAGTCTAATAAGAATCCTAAATATTGGACTTAAGAACAACCGAACTCGCGTTTCTTCGGGTTCACTGACAGTCCTGCTTCCTCTAGTTTTGTGAGTACTACCTTCAGCCACTTTAGGTGCTCGTCGAAGTCGTCCGTCGCTATTATGATATCATCTAAGTACCTGAAAATCTGCGGTTCGTATTCGAGGCCAAACAGGGCGTCAATTAGTCGCTGAAAAGTCATTGGCGCATTTGTCGATCCGAATGGCATCCGAACAAATTGCCATAGACCTGAGCCGGGGATAGCAAAAGCGGTGTATTGTTTGCTTGTCTTTTCTACCGGCACCTGATGGTACGCCATCTTCAGGTGAATTTTCGACGCATTCGGCATGAATCATCGTCGCTGTGTATTCGTCGCTTGCCATGAACGGTAACCAGTCACCTTCTGGGACACGCCAGGCTCTTTCTCCCCATCTCGTCTCAATACCCCATTTGTGTGCGAAATCGGCTCCTAAGACCATTTCGTAGTTGGTAACTGGCAACACTTTGATTGCGAGTTTGTCAGTTTTACTGATTCCCTTCGTCATCGTCTTTATGCATGAGTCGCTGTTTTTAAATCGATCCGAGAAATGGCTGCCTATGGTAGGCCCGATGAAGCTAATCATGGATCCCGGGTCGAACAGTGCCTTGCAAAGCTGCCCTCCAATGGTTACTGTAAAGAAGTATCTATTTTCGAATGAGGCTCCTGCGACATTCTCCTCATCTCGTCCGATAGCTTCGCTAGGTTCCGTCTCCTCTGGAGTGTGATTCTCCCTGGTTGTCGTTGGGGTTGGGTCCTGTCCTTTCGGGCTCTTGTCTTGCGGCGCAAAGTTAACCAGCCAGTCGATCACTCTTTGTCGTTTCCGTCCAAGATCTCTACCGCACTCTTCACCCATTCTGGTCGCGCGTAATCTGTCTTTCCCCCCAATTTCTGCTGAATTTCGGGTCATTCTTCCCTATGTTGGAATACAGACCCGAATTCACGTACGACGGCTTTTTGCCTTGCTTCCTTCAGTTTGGCTTGGGAGAATGCTTCTTCTTCTGGAAGGACCTCTTGGAGGTGTGAATCCTCTTTCTTCCTCTCGAAGTCGGCTTCTTGTCGTCAAAAATATTCTTTTCCCTTCTTGATAAATGACTCCCACTCTGAGTCCTCTGTATCACTTAATTTTCTTGCGCAAATTCGTTCGCCTTAAGGGTGAACGGTTTTGTCCCGGTCTCTGATGGCTTCGTGGTCGTTCTCCTCTCCTTTCCCAAGTTCCTCAGTGGGATACATCCTCTCTAATCACGGAACTGTATTTGACTTGGTCGCTAATTCTCCTGCTTGGTTCCTTTTGTCCAGTTGGTGTAGGAAATCCTTCTTCTCTGCTTTTCCTAATGGTTTAACCTGACTGTTGGGTTCGCCATTTTCCTCGGACGCTATGCTATCGGGAATGCAGTCATCGTCGCTAACCGGTTGGTGTACTTCCTTCTTTACCTCCGTGCATTCACTCTCTGTTTGAACGCCAGCCTCTGTCGCAGTCCCTACTATAAACTTGTGGCAAGAGAGAAAATGTGAAATAGATTCCTCTTTCGCTTGAGTTCGTCGTCGTGATTCATCCACCAAGTCGTCTCTGGTCCATTCTCCTACGAATTGATGTCTAAAGGCCTTCGAAGGCTTTCACGTCGTCACTTCCTCTTTCACTCCACGATACCACATGCTTGCCTTTTTGAAAAACACGCACGGTAACGCTTCTAACAGCTCCTTGTCTGAGAATGACGCGTTTTTCCGGCAATCCTTCAAGTTTGCCAAAAATTTCTCCGGCGCTCCACGGTCTTCTCCATTAAATTTCAGATTCCAACTTTGAAGAGTCTTCATACAGCGGAGATTCCTGCCAGTTGGACTAGGGCGCCGTGATCTTCCGTGACGGTCGCCTCGGTGAAGCGGAAACGGTTCGCTCTCGCTGCTTTCGCTCTCTAAGCTGTTTGAACTTTCGTCGCTATCACTGGTGTCGCTATCACTGCCGTTGTCGCTACGGTCAGTTTCATCTGAACTTTCCTCTATTGTACCTCTCCGCGGCATCGCCCGTTGATCGCGGTTTTTAGTCGATGTTTTTCTCGTAACACCCTTTTTCTTATTATTCAAACCCTCCAAAGCGGCGTTTGAATGGTTTCTTATAGCTGAGATCTTACGTGATTTCAACGTTGGATCTTCTCTAAGCCGAGTTCGTATCGCTATCCGCTTGCTTTTTCCCATTTCTCTTATTGGAGGCTCGGTAATTTCTCCCTTTCTGGGTAGGTTGTCGCGAATCCCTGCTTGCGGTCGAGTGGATAGGCCGTTGTGCCGAGAGGGATTGTATGATTCTCTCATATCTTCCTTCGGCACGCGCTCGTGCTTCATCGTCCTCAGTCCTGGTCACTCTCATGATGTTTACTTCCGAATTCTCCTTCGCTTCCAATTCTTCTTCCGAACTAGCGGATGGCTGATATAACTCTTCTACCTCTTCTATGCGTCGCCCTTTGTTTGTCGAGGATCGCTGGTCACTTCGGTGACCCCTCGGAGTTGCCTGATAAATACCACTTGAATCCGACGATGCGTGTGGTGAGGCCGAATGCTCTATTGGACGATGCACTGCTCCCACACTCCATACGGCGGAGCGCTACGTCAAAGTGACGCGCAATTCTGGCGCAAAAGTCATCTGTATTGATCGTTGTATCGTCATCAGACGGTTCTTTGGCAGTTCGCCGGCGATTGCATTTTTCGGCGTGATGAACTGCATTGCCGTCCTACTGACGCTGTTTGTGGCTATTGCCCTGACAATGGGGACTGGCTTCGCATCTCTGCTGGTTCTGGTTGAGGGTTCTGAGCTGTACTCGCGACCTGAGATATGGTCGTCGGAGGTGTTCGGTTGCGCGCTAGCCTTCGTCCTCGATCGTGTTTGTCGCTTTGGGTTCTTTTCTTTGCTAGTGCTACAAACTGCCCTTCTGCTTGCCACGGGATAACCTCGTCGTCTGAGGCGCTCATTCTCAGAGCTGTCGTTGTCGCTGGTGACCGGTCTCCTCGTTTATCCAAGTCGGGGTACCAAGGGACGGGCAACTCTGGCTCTGCAGTCAGGATGCTCGCCCTTAACAGTCTCAACCTCAGTATGGGTAAATCTCCGTCGCAGCTCAGACCTTGTCCATCCAGATTATCCATGATAGTTTTAGGGTTCAGCATCTTGATGGAGCCGCTCAGTCGCATAGCCGAAGGTGATAATTGCAAGATCCCCTTCAGTACTTTCTTGTCTGCCGAATTCATTTTTTTACTTGTGTCGCCACGCAGTGATGCACCGATTCTCCGTTACTTTCGACAGATGAAAAAGAGAAAGGGACAAAAAAAATTTCGGCAAAATAGGAGTAAGTCGTGGTTGAACACTATTACCTTAGCAAAAGAAAACTTGGGACAAATTTTCAGCATATATATTGTGGCGACTGGTTGCCAACAATGGCGTCGCTACTAGTGGCACGGTGACTAGGTGGGGGAGGAAGGCACGAACAGTGATTCGACGTGGCACCGCCAAATACTGAGCAATACAGCGTTACATACAAGAAAATACAATATATACATACAGGGTGTCTACAAAGTTCCGGGACACCCCAGTAAGACCCAAGATATAACTATTTCCGAAGAGGTTAAGGTCATTTCTATAGTAATTTTCAACGGAGAATCCAATGGTGACCTTGGTATTGACCTTGAACTTGTCCTTCAAGGTCAACTTTTATTTTTGAAATAGGAACCCCTATTTTTGACAACGGCAATTGAAAGAGCGGGAAAGTTTACGTACAAACATGTAGTCAGGTTGTAGATCAGGTATGACCTTGATGGTTACGCAAAGGTCACTTCAATTTAAACAAGGTCTGGGTATTTTAGAGAAAAGATAAAATACCTTCCAATGATAATAAGGACATTTCTTCATCAACTCAAAATGATAAATTCAATAGTGACCTTGCTTTTGACCTTAAACTCGTCCTTCGAGATCATTTCAAGGTCAAGTTCCTTTTTTAATAGAAACCTAATATTTTAATGTCGGAAATCGAAAGAGCGAATGCTTTTAAGTTAGAAAATGTACTTAAGACACAAGTCATGTGTGACCTTAATAACCACTCAAAGTCAGATGAAATGACCTTGAAGGAAAAATTCAAGGTCAAAAGCAAGATCACTATTGAATTTCTCATTTTGAGTTGATGAAGAAATGTCCTTATTACCATTGGAAGGTATTTTATCAGAAGTCAGTGTCAGACGACGAATTACAACTCTGTTACCCGGCAAAATTTAAGACTCTCTAAAAGGAGATCTCGTCGAGCTGTTCATCAGAAAACTGAACGAATCCTTGTTGCGCTTATTGCTTGGTGAACTCCGCTTTGCTGACTCAGCTTCTCTGTCACTGCTTCCGCCTCTAAATAATTATGGCGCATCGTGAATAATGTCGCAGAAACTATGTAGGAGCTAGGACGAGCGTTAGGAATACTCGCAATGATGACTCTGATCTTTTATATAAAAAAAAGATAAACAATGATTTATTCTCTATCCAAATTCATACTACATCACAGATCTCGCTTGTCGGTATTTGTCGCCCGTGTCAAGTTTATCACTATGATTCGCTCCCGGACTTATCCGCTACGAGGCTCGCGTCGCAACCCGCGTCAGCGCTTTCCAATATCAACCCCCTCGCGAAAGAATTTGCTGAGCAAACCGTGCTCACGCAGCAACTATACTTCGTATACACACCATACTCATGTAAGGTTGCTGAACGACCGTAATGATGCATGTCTGGTCTACTCACCGTCGCAAAACCTGGTCATAATAACTCTCAACTCTTTCCGCGCGCGTATCTGGCACAATATATGTGTTCGTCGCTGCTGATTGGTTTCCGTCGCTGGTCGCAATATATGCTCTCGTCGCTAATAGTTTATCGGTAATAAGTTTTTTTAATAAGTATGCTGTTCAAGGCGTAATATCGGTCGCGATCGCGTGCTGCTGGTTTCAACTCTGAACAACAAGTGTTCTTTTCTGAAGCTAACACTTCGCGCATCTGTCTTCTCCAATCTTCTTTCTTCGTCGCACTCGTTCGATTCGTCATGTTATCTCTGTCGCTCCTATGCCTGTTGTCAGGTCCAAAATTATACTCGCGCATTCAGAAACTGACCTAGCACCTTACCTGGGTCTTACAATCAAGTGCGTTATTTGAACGGCGTCACGCAATGGTATTTTACCCTGATTCTACCATATATCCCCCAGTTGCCGTCTGGAGCATGCGCGGCGTAGCCTGAGGAACTCCGGATTCCGTATGCGCAATAATGTGTTCGCACCGTTCTACCATCTCTCTCGCTCTACTGGCGGCATTGCAAATGGCTGCCAGCTTGCTTTCGTCGCGTGCTGCGGGTTTGGTGCATGTATCGCTGCTCATGGTCCCCGTGGACGCTCTCGAGGTCGTATGCGTGGTTTCCTTGACATGAATCGCTCGGGTAAGCTCGGGCGGTGGCCACACCCTCGTCGTCGTCGTCGTCGTGGTTCGGCGCCTCTTGTGCCCGGCGTCGGCACCGGCAGTGTAGTGGTGTGCGTGTGCCGCCTTCTGGATCTCTTCCTTGGTGCCGAGGAAGTACGTGTGGGTGCCTCATCCTACCTTGTCGCTGGCCGTAGGGAGTGCGTCGACTCCTGGCCTTCTGTCGTCGTCGCGGTGCATAGTTACTGGGTTCAACTTTGATTTCATCCTTTAACGTCACAATTGCACTTTTTGAAAACACTGACTTTAAGTAAATGAAAAACTATGAAAGTGATGGAATTTTTTCATGAAAATTCATACCCCACTATTTTCAAGGGTGCTCTTTCAGATTCCGGTGACAGAATTTTCAAATTTTTCCATTTTTCAAAAAAATTTTTTATTTTAATTGAAAAAAACGCTGTTTTTCTTGTATTATTTTTTTTTTTTTTCAATCAAAATTTTCGATTGGTTCTGATATGCGAGAGCAGCTAAATCCTTCACAGACACTGCATTTTTCGCCTAACCTTTCAAATGGTAACCATAGAATTTTCAAATTCACGATGACGGACTCAAAATGGCGGCTTAATTCCGGTGAAAAATTCGAAATTCAAAAAAATTCGTATTGTTTACCAATTACTTGTAATTTTGTTAAATTGTATGACGCAAATCGATAGTATAAAATGTAATCTACCACATTTAATGATTTTATAATAAATAAACAACCATTAATTGCCGTACCTTCCCAAAAATACGATTTTTTCACTAATTTTTCTCTTTTTATCCAAAGTTCTGTTCTCAAACGACTTGGGAAGTTTTTTAACGAATACGTATATAATATTAGCTATATGTGCATGTATGTTTAAATGTATATATTGTAACGTGGCGGCTTGTCGCACGTTAATCGCACGAACAATCAATAATAAAAATGCCTAAAAAGGCAAAATAAGCAGCCAGAAGGGATGTCCCTCCACCTCTCGTCTCGGGCCGTTAATTTGGCGCAACAATTACTTATTTTTTTAGTTTTATTTTCTTCTTCCTTCAGCGTCAAGATCTACGGAAAGATGAACTCGCTGCATCCGACAGCTACGCCGCAGCTCCAAGATGCCTACGATCAGGCAGATCGGAATATCGGATGAAATGCCTGAGCTAAGCATTCCAATTCTTTTTAACAGTTTTTATCATCTCTATCTCTTTTTGCCTCCACGCCAATTCGATTCTCCGATATTTGTAATTGCAAATACCCTCGATTTTTAATGCCTCAAAGGCTCCGAGTTCCTTTTCCGGTCATTTAGGCAAGAGCGCATTATAGGCCTTTCAATGCCTCGCTCATCTTGCCCGGGAATTGCAACGCATAAATCGGCCGGAAAATTCCATTGAAATATTGGCTATAAAGCACATTATAAGCCCTAGTATCACATCGGAATATTTCGAAATTCCAAAACTATGGAAAATTCCAATAAGAGATACTTTTAGTGCCTGTGCTTACAGGGTAAGGGAAGACGACGTTGGAGCAAGAGAGAACTATGAAAACCACAACAACATTCCGATCTGGCGCCGACTTACAG
>UELV01138548.1:0-10434 GCA_900490015.1 Megastigmus stigmatizans
GAGAGAGAGAGAGAGAGAGAGAGAGAGAGAGAGAGAGAGAGAGAGAGAGAGAGAGAGAGAGAGAGAGAGAGAGAGAGAGAGAGAGAGAGATAGAGAGGTTACCTTATAAACGTGCTTGCGTTGAGCATAGCTCCGGCATTGACGGTGACGTATATATGCGTTAATATTTGTGAAGAAAGAAATGTTGAACATGAATTTTATTAATATGTTTTCTCATATTTTACAATGGTTTTTCCCTCGTGTTCTTTTAAGAGAGTTAATTAAAGTGTTTCTTATCCACTCGAAAATTTATCGGAAATGGTAATAGTAGTTGTATATATATATATATATATCTATGTACTTATATTACGAATTTATATTATCAAATTAATATTTTTTTTCATAGAGGTTTGTATTGGGAAAAAGGAATATACAGAGGGGGAGAAAAAATCATGCGAGTGAATTTCACGGTTATACAAGTATATTTTTATTTTTTATTTTATTATACATTAAGTGCACAATGGGTTAAATCTTTAGCTAACGTAGACAAAGAAAATTCCAAAATCTCGAATAAAACAAATCTTAAATAATAATTTTTATAGTTGCAATTATCATCTGGAATTTTTTCTTTGACCAAGGCTTCCAAGTGGGAGTGATGTAGTGAATAGAAATGCTTAAACTTTTTATAGTCGCTGACAATCCGTAACGCCTCTGCTGGTTCTTCTTTTGTAAGTCTATTTTTTAGATATTCGCGTATGAGATCGATAGTGCGATTAACCAAACCTGCTTGTTCCTTAAGAGCATCGAGTAGAATATCCACCAGATTGCTTAGATTACGAAGTCCTTCAAATGTACTATACTGCATGGCGATACCTTGAAGATTGCTGCTTGATTTTATTTTTTTGCAAGATGGTTCAGTTGTAACTCCGTCTTGTTCTTTTTCTTCTTCTTCTTCAATTTCGTGCGAGTCCTCTGGGGCTGGTCTTTCATCAATGGTGATTGATTTTGATCCGAACGACAACGTAAAATTTAAGTCGTGATTAGGTAGTGAAACTGTATTGGCTGGTCCATAATTTTGATAGAAAGCGTAAGGATTTTGAAAATAGTCTGTTATGCCATCAAAATTATCATTGAACATTTCCCAACTAACTGAATCAAATGTGACGTTTTTGTAAAAAACTGTTGAGCTGAGTAATTTAACAATCCCGCGATAGTACCCGTTGGTATATTCCAGTCCGATACAAATTCTCTTTGTAATTGATTTGTTGAGAGCGTACGTAGTGTACAACAAGAGGTTGGGTAATTCTGATTTTACTTCGTAATTGCGCGCTCTAGCCATGATTAAACTGCACTAAATAAAACACAATATTTTCAAAAATAACAATGATACACAACGTGTGTAGCGGTCGAGCGACTGGTTAAGAATGGCACAAACCAAAGACTGTTTATCGTATACCTACTATTGCATTTAAGGTGGGAGCTAAATGAACATCTTACATAGAGAAGTATCTAAAGCAGAAAAAGATGCCTTTTCCAATATACAGTGTAGACACCAATAATTTTCGAGGTGAAATAAGACGTCGATGTTATATGCGGATCGAATAAAATTGACGAAGCCGTACAGAAATGTGTGAAAAGTGAAAAAATAACTTTGTCTTACAAATCTGATGATACCGTACAGAACGTGGAAAAGATTAAAAAATAACATGGTCTTATATACAGACGGTGTGGAGATAATTCCGCGTATTGAATAAAATTGACAATGCCGTACAGAAATGTGTAAAAGGTGAAAAAATAACATAGCCTTATAAAACTGATGACTTAAAGGAGCATCTACTACTTTTTTTATTACTTTTTTCTAAAAACGTCAAATCCATTTTATTCGTAGAATGCGTAAAATATATATACATACATATAACATTAGTTTATAACAGGAAAAAAAAGGAATGGTAGAGAGTAGTGGGTTGAAATAAACTCAAATCAAATTATAATCTTATTACATGATATTTATTGTTACTACAAATACAATTACAAATCACATTTTCAAAATATATCAATTACATCTTAATCTAGAAATACATGATCGATGACAATATCCCGAACCAAGAGAACGCTCTTTGGCGAACCCATTGGCTCGTTTACATTTTTTATTTTTAATTTTAAGAAAAATTTTGTTACAAAAATTTATGACAAGCGCATCGTTTTTTTCGTATCTCCCGTGAAAAGACGCTCGAATTTACGTAACGTCATACCCCTACACATATGATATAGAAACATGATGGTATATTAGCCGCAACACGTCGAATCAATACTCTGTAGGTGTCGTGTGTTCCAGTTGAAACTCTTACAATTTTTTCGAAGACGATCGAGGTGATAATTAGATACTGGTGGTATTCCGTAGCTGTCAAAGTAACTTCCAAGTCTATTTCTGTCAATGTAGATAGGTCACTTTTGCGGTCAATCCGTCCAGAGCTCTCATTATTTGGCGAGTATTCATAATGATCCTCGTTTGCAGTTCCGTAATCTGTATCGCTGGTGAACTGAGCCTCGCCGTCGTCGTCGATGCTATTGTCCTGACTCTTATCGTTCTCACTATCTGCGGTATCTACCTCGTCTCTACCTTCAAAAATACCTCCAAATTTTATGACCGCGTTCTTCCTTTTGTATACAAGATTTTGAAGCGTAGTCTAAAATGAATCGTTGCTATGTTTACCGATAATTACAGTCGGTTCTTCTTCTTCTTCTTCGGGTAGAAGTGAATAAAGTCATGCTTTTATTAGATGTGCCCGTAAAAGAGCGCAGTACTCCTTTATATCTGATTTTTCTTGACACGAGTGATAAAAGCATAAATTATCGCAAATGAATCGTTGTTGTAACTCGACGAAACTGGTTAGAGTATATTCTTCGATATTTACTATTGTACGACCAATTATAGCTGAAACGTATCAAGCTTTTTCGACACCTCGAACGTATATTTTGTTGGCCTTTCTTGCAATGTTATATAAATGATACCTTAATTTTCGTACAGAAATGTCCCCATCGAACCATGGAATTCCAAGTAACCGTGTTGAGACATAATCGTTTGTAGTCTTGATATCGCTTGGCAGATCAGCGAATTCGCACGGTGGTGTAATTATCCAATGGGCGGTGCTGTTGCCCCGAAGCTATATAACTACTACTTCTTTGGGTAAAAATTTGTTATTCCCATCTTTGAGTCCCTGAATCTCTATTACGTAATCCATGGAGATGGCGTAGGTGCTTACAGAGGAAAAGTGCACGAAATACTGATACTTCGACGAATACGACGAATAGAGTTATATATACTTATCCCCGCCGCTCCTACACTATGCGTTAAAGTCGGTTACAATCTGCCTGGTCGAGTCGATCTCCAAAACATTATCGTATTCGGCGTAAACGATACAATTTATGATAGAAGTAAGGGCCTGATCGAACCCCACCTCTATACGTAGGTTCCAATGTGAGGCACAGTGCGCAGACAGGTCGAGTGTTAGATCAAAAGCCGTAAGCAAATAGCCTCTTGCATAGTTATAACGGTTTATTCCTAACCCTCGTTGAGGAAGTGTATGCCAGTGCCTGAGAATAGCGTATGAAAAGCGTCAACGTACAGCTCTGAGTTACCTGTAAAATGGGGCTGTAAAGATCTATTGGGGATTTGCATATCATCGACGTAAAGCGAGAGATGGTTGATTGAGAAATGTTGAAAGTTGAACGGGTTAAATCTCCGATTACCGTTGAAGGCTCTGTTATCGACGAACCCTATGATGATTCTTTTGGGTAATTGGCTAAGAATAATGTTATCGATCGTGTCGCCTAGAATGCTTGCATGCAGCGTAAATGATTTCACCTTTACACGTGTGATTGGGTATTTAGCTGTAGTTTTCGCTAGTAAATTAGCGTGGGCTAGTAAGACTCCAGGGTTTATTTTAACTCTACACACGATGAGTGTTGCAGTAGGTACTGCTCTCTATCGAGGTCTGCGTTACCGGGAGCGTAAAGATGTCTAGCTCGCTCGACATACATTCCGACGAATGAGAGTGTAAGAACGCCATGTTTTGAAAAATTATTTATGGCCAAAAATATCATTTATATTTCTAAAAACCGTCGTTTTCTTCCTTCCTCTCCTTCTATCACCACTTGCGCGTTTTCTTGTAGCGGAGGTACCTTTTGTTTTTTTACCTTGTTTACGCTTTCTACGTCTAGCGACGACCACGATGTTATCTGATACACACAGCTTTCTCGACTGAAACTTTCGCTTACCAATTCGCGACTTATATCCGGAGCCCTTCATCAAGTCAACGATTTTATTGTCTGCCTTTCTTTTTAAATTCTTTCTAGACTCTTTAGCAGTAACCGCACGGCTTCCGTGAAATTAGCACCCTTATTGGCAACGTCGTCAAAAATATTCAGACCTGCGCGTACGGTTTCTTTACCAACAGCTTTTGCACCGGACGCTATATGTGGTAGAATTTTGCAAAATAGTCCTCCGAGCCAGGCACCTACACCGCGTCCTCGTTGATACGTAGAGCCTGCAAAAACGTTTCTCACGCCCCCACCGATTTGATCGTTGTAATAGCATACGTAATGATTCATGTTTACACATCTTAACGTTTACGCATAAAATAAAGCGTAACCGTCAACGTCCCGTACTCGAATGGTATACGTTGACCGTGCTGATCTCTTATATCGATAACGATAGAGCGGAAGCTGTGATGCAGTAGTGGAATATAGTGCATAGGTGCAAAATGTCTCACAACATTAGCATCAAACTTATATTTCGAGCCGTCTAAAGAGACGATACGCAGTGGAGATGCTTGAGTATCTCCTACTGTATACGGTTCGCATACATCGGTGTAAACGAATAGTTGATCGGGTATAGCGCGTGATAACGAAGCGGGTCTACTACCGATTATGGGTATGAGAGCTCCGTTTGCAGTGGCAAACGTGCCAGTCTGTCTATGTACTCTACTCTCGAATCCAAATATACGTCTAACTTTTTTGTTGTATATTGTATAATGCGGGTCTTCGCACTCACACGTACGTCGCAGTGTGTAATAACTTATTTGAAATCGAGTCGGTTCGTGTAGTTGATGGTTATTTATACCACGCGGCTTGTTTATTTCATCAGCCAGCTGGTCAATGCTTTCATAAACACCGTGTGGGAAATTATGTATTTCGCTATTCGGGGGCAATTTTTTACCATCCTTATTACCTAATACGCTTATATGCATGATCGTACAGGGTACGTGAATTTCCGTGAGTCCAACGCACCAGTCTCCGCTTAATCTCACCTCACGTGAGAGATGTGTCGTAAAACCAGTGGTCGCGTTATCGTTGTGGTACATCATACTACTATTGCTAGGTAACACTAGGTAAAAATTGTCGGTTCATCCATGATTCGCTAAATACTCTTCAGATCGGCTGCTTTTATCCAGGAGTTAAACTTATCGGAGTAACCTAACCACTTTACAAGCACTCGTTTATTCGATCCGCGCCCCTTTGTCTGAATAATGCGTTCAACTTTGAATCCTTTTTCAGCAGTCATACGGTTTTTACCCACAAACGTCAATTATTGGGTGTAGAAAAATCCGTCGATCCCCTCCCCGTTTAAATCTTCCACGATGAAGGTGGGCAAGTTTTGACGTGTCGAAACTCGTTTAATTTTAAATACTTCTTCGCTGAAATTTTTTTCATAACCTTTCTCAAAGGTGTTTTTAGTTCGACTCATGCGCACGTAATCACCGACACGGTATTTAATTGTTGAGTCGAGCGTCCTCTTACTATGACGGTTATGTTGAGAGAGGGCTCGTTTTTGTAAATTTTCGCTCGCGACGATTGCATTGTATGGATTAACCTCCGAGGGTTTCATTTTTATACCAGTGTGCAACGTGTGATTGTAGGCATATACAATTTTCTATACAACATCGATGTAACGGTTGGTATTCATGTGTGAAAAATATCGCCACATGCGTTTGCGTATCGTTCTATTCAGTCTTTCTACTACAGCGGCTTTGATGTCAGGATTTCGGGCAACTCGAAATCGGATACTCTTGTTATTTAGCAATGTTTGGAAGGCTGAACCTGTAAACTCCTTGCCTTTATCCGATTGTAAACAGACAGGTAGCCGACCATCTGCTCGCTTGAGAATCTTTTCGAACGCCACTGCTACACTCCGTGCGGTCTTATCGCGCAGCGGCTCGACCCAAGCGTATTTACTCAGTACATCCACTACGACTAGCAGGTAGCAACATCCATCGTTGTAATCTTTTAACGAGGTCAACTGCATCAAATCGCACTCCTATACGTCATCGATATTTGTCACGTTGTAGTGTAATCTTGGAAATTTTTGCTGTACAGGTCTATGAAGCGTGTAAGCATCTTGATTACTGGACCACTCGTAAATTCTTTTTTCTCCTCCGCTTTGCTCAAAGTTTTACCTTTTGTATTTACTCGAATGAGATTTTGCGCTCCCGTATACCCCGCTTCGTGCGAGAGATCGTAGTATTGTTTTTCGTAACTCATTGTTACTTTTTTTTTTTTACTTCTATTTAAATGTCCATTTTAAGCCATTTCTTTTTAACCGCCACAGAACTTCTCGTCAGCTTAGGTGAACTAGCACCCACCAGCTCTCCATACCACTCTGAACTCTTCAAGCGGCGTTTCGCTGTATATAAGGGGGCTGTTAATATTTGCGCAATTTTTAAAACTTCGGCATTGCCGATCAAATTACTAGGCGTACTCGATGTTTTGATAAATTTCGCAAATTTTAATCGCCCTGCGAGTGTATCATCCTCGTCGTCGTCGTCGTGTTTTTTTTAATTTGTTTTTCTTTTTTACAGCGTCGTTGAGTAATTCTATGATATTTGAGCGCTCGATCTTTCTACCATCTATCGAAACTTTTCCAGCGTTGTCACACTTTAATCTTTCAGGAGCTACCGTTTTCCAGTGCCATAGCAAGAGTCTAGCCTTTCGAGCATAAGTTTTAGGGATACTTTCCAAAATATCCTCTTCCATGAGAGGAGATAATGCATTGTCAATATCATCTAACTCGCGCTCGGCGTCTCGCTGATTGTTGCGCTCGTTTTCTTTAAAAAACAAATTCTACGTAAAACGTAAAGTTTAAAGTTTTTTTCGAGTGTAAAATCTCGTGCATTTTGGCGTCCAGTCTACATAGATTATCACCGCAGGTCTGTATCGAATGTTCACTTGTGTTGGCACAGGAAGTTGCGACGCTCGCCGAGCTTGGTGATTGTTCTCCTCCCGCGGATTGAGTGAAATTAAGCGTCTCCTCCGGTACTATGATCATTTTTCGCGCTCGCTCCATACTTGATGCGAGTACTAAGTAGACGAGTTACTGCTATCAATTAATCTCGAAAAAAGCGAACCTATGATAGGGACTAGCAAAAGGGGTAAAAAAAACACCTCCGTTTTGCAATAAAATTCGTTTTCCCTGTTTCCACCCTACACCACTGAGGCTGTCGGATTGCCGAGCTAATTTACGCAATTCGTGTATGTGTCTACCTAAACGTTTTTTGGGCGAATCTTTGACCGCGACGATCCCGTGCAAAACGTTAAGCGCGCACTTGCATATACAGTTTATAGTATGTTTGTCGATCGTACGAAGCAGAGCTTTCCGTTGTTCAGCGTCTCCGTGGCTGGGGGATAGTAAAAGTATCGCGTTTTTCTTTGTAAAATGTTTACAAGGTATCGTATTGCAGTTGGTACCGCTGCTGCTGCTGCTGCTGCTGCTGCTGCTACTGCGTCTACCAGCTCGTTGTTTCGATGTTTTCCGCGACATTGTCAGCATTCAACTGACATTTCAATATTTGTGCATTTATTTTTATAAAAAAAATCTATCTCATTGGAGCTTTAGATTCTTTGGGATGTAGACGTATTGAGGGTGATCGTCAGGTAGTATACAACTGCACACACGAATTTCATCAAGCGCGCTATGCGAAATATCAAGAAACAGATAGGTGTGTGACATTCTTGTCGCATCGAGATACGCTTCTTGTAGAAATTTGGGATCCTCGGGATATACTTGTCGAACAAGATGCTGTATTTGTGCATGATCGCCAGGGTTCTTAAATATAACCATGTACTTTGTATTCAGACTGATATCGTGTTGCGATTTTCCCTTATGAAATATATTCTGAGTAATGAAAATAACGCTGATATTTTTATGATAACTACCTTTGGTAAATAGATCGAGAATTACGTCGCTCGATGATTCACGCATGAGATCGTCGAGTATAAGAAGTTTTTTTTCTCATTATCGTTCGAGTAGTCGTGCGGTTGTGGTAGACCCTCGCCAAATTCAAATCGTGAACCCCCAATTTTAGCAAGCTCTGTACGATACGCCTCTTGCCACTCTGCGTAATAAAATAGTATGCGGTCAAAGTGAACGTTACACAGTTTATGCAGTTGTGCGAGAAACCTCTGTACGAATATTGTTTTCCCGCATCCCGTAGGACCGCATATGCAACAGGTAAATGGATGTTTCCACCTGGTGTCCATTCTGGAAACTGACTTTACAACGGTTTGTTTCGATATTTTATATCTCAAAAGGACCGAGCTTTGTCTGCGGGCGGGCAGGCGGGCGGGCGGTGGCGGCGGCGGCCTACGCGGGTGAATCAGCTAATTTCCGCGTAGGCCGTGAATAAGTTTATATTCCCGCGGTGATTAAATATTTTCCCGCGAGGATTTAGCTTAGCACCCGCGGAAATTCAGCTATACACCCGCAAGGAACTAGCTGGCTACCCGCGGGGATTTAGCTAAGCACCCGCGGACATTTAGCTATACACTCGCGAGGAACTAGCTAACCACCCGCGGGAATTTAGCTAAGCACCCGCGTCATTTGGTTAACCATCTACGGTCAACTATATCAGAGCTGCTGTGATGCTGACGGCAGAACGATGAGTTATTTTGACTGCCGACATCGTGCCCCCGCAACTATGTTAATTTTTTTAAATTTCAAAAATAAATACAATAGGGATAAATTTTTACAATAATATATATATTCTTTATTGATATACTTTATGTACATTATTTTAATTACAAGTGTTTGTATAACCAAACGGTAGAGAGACATTTTTCGAAATGTATCGTCTCTTCTTTATAACTACGCAACAGGTTTTAAACTCTTATCGTGTTACAATTTTGTGTGTCGCTGTATGCCTTATAGAATCAAAATTCAATTTGATTTTAAGATTTTCCAAATTTTTCACTTCATTCACGTCGTCTCTGTTTCTAAAAGCATCTTCAACGAGCGTTTTAATGCTATCAAAATTTATTTTCAACGAGTTTTTAAAATTCAATGTAATCCCTTTTACCTTACAACATTCGATATTTTCACCATTAGGTGTGATTTTGGCGCGGCACATATCATCGAGGTTATGTAAGTACCGGCCTCGTAACAGCTAAGCTCGTCAGTCATTTCATCTAAAAGATTACCCAAAGGTGGCTCGTACTCGTCAAGATCGTCGGGATTTTTCTTGAAAAAGATGCACGAGTCGGTATCGCAGTACAAAATTCGATCGCCGAGCTTCTCCATGTGCTTGTGCAGTTCCAGCCTAGCTTGAGCCGTCGTATACGCAGCTATAACGACATTGGTATTGGGAGCAGGTTCTACAGCCTCTTCTCGGTACTGCCAATTGGCGTATAATATATCGTCATTTATAGGTAAAATGCTGAATATCTCCTTGTCCGGACAATGCAAGTGATTTAAAAGATCTGTTTTAAATTACTGCGCTGCCCAAATTTACCCCAGAAAGAGTTTAAGCAGAGTTTTCCTACAGCACGCAGGCCGGCGTTTTTTTCTATCTTTTCACGCTCCAACACAATATCCTCGTCTCGCTGGTACTCTCATAAATACCGCTCTTTCGATACATGATCAACACACCAATCGGGCCAACCGCTCGCTTCTTGTTTTATTTTTAAGAAGGTGTTTATGTAATCCACAAAAAGGCCACCACTACGACCGTCAAATTGCGTCGTTTTGTATTGCCAAATAATATACAAGGGGTGTTCAAAAAGTAAGGTGACTTTTTAAATTTCGCGGGCTACGTACATTCAAATTTCATTTTTTTTTAATTTTGTATTGGTACACTCGTCACGATCATATATTCACAATTTCAAGTATATACAATTTCTTGTTTGTTTTTGAGAGGCATAAGAGGTTAGAAGTGTTTGTTGTGCTCTGAGATTTTCTGCTATCGAAAAAATGGAGCAAAAAATTTGCATTAAATTTTGTGTAAAAAATGGAATCAAGTGCTCTAAAACTCTTGAAATGTTGACAGTGGCATACGGAGAGTCTACTATGAGTAAAAAAAATGTGTATAAGTGGTACAAGCTGTTTCAAGAAGGCCGAGAAGATGTCAATGACGAACCTCGCCCTGGACGCCCCAGCACGTCAACAATAGATGAAAACGTTGAAGC
>UELV01138621.1:0-12790 GCA_900490015.1 Megastigmus stigmatizans
CCGCATCCACCACAACCTGGAGCCTGTCATGCAAGTAAGCATAGAACCAGGCGAGGGTCGCGTCTGAGCACATCATGCACCTCAGTTTCTGAAGGAGGAGACCGTGGAGGACCATGTCAAACGCCTTGGAGAAGTCGAATAGAATGAGCGCGGTTATTTTGCGCTCGTCTATCGCCCTCCTAACGTCATCAAGGACCCCCAGAAGAGCCGTCTGGACGCTGTGTCCGCAACGAAAACCCGCCTGCCTGGGGTCAAGGAGACCGGACATCTCGAGATGACGGGAAAGTTGTTTTTGCGCGACGCGTTCAAGGGCCTTTGAGAGCTCACTCAGCAAGGCTATAGGGCGCGTGTCCGACGTCGAGGTCATCGCTGCCTTCTTTGCGTAGGGTGAGAGAAAGGCCCTTTTCCAAAGCGTCGGGTACGTTGCCTCTCTGAAAGACGCGTTGTAAATAGAGGTCAAGGGCACCGCGAGAGTTGAGGAGACAAGCTTTAGCATCTCGGCGGAGATTCTATCGGGGCCCGTCGCACTGGAGGTGGATGAGTTTATGGCCCGCAGGACCTCACGAGGAGACACCGCGGTGAAGGAGAAAGGCTCAACGGTCCCTACCTCAGCGCTTGGAGGGGTTGAAGGTGAGAGTGAGAGCAGTTCCGCGAAAGCTTCCGGTGTGAGAGGGAGAACTCACAAGTTTACGCTAGCGAAGTGGACGTTGAGGGACTCGCGTGAGAAGTGTGAAAAGGGAGACACGCGAGTTGTGGTGGCTAGGTCCATGCGGCGCAGCTCGCGCCACTTTTTTTGGCACGTCGGGCGCGTTTTGGAGTCTGTCCTCGAAATACTTATTTTTGAACGCGGAAATCGGCCGTCACCCAGGGCTTGCGAGCCGAGGAGAGCGTAATCTGCCTCAGCGGGGCCTCCTCGTCAAATGCTCCGACAATGGTCTCAGTCAGACGCTCCGTGTGGTTGGTTAAGTTTAGGGATGAGAGAGGAGTCTCGAAGTGGGGGGTGTAAAGTGAGTGAGTTGTGTCTGTATTGTCCGGACTGTCTGGATCTGCCGCGAATGTATTTTTGAAACGGAGGTTTATCGTATGGGTCAATGACTCGTTATCCAGGCTTTTCAGCGATCTTGATTGAATCGTTTTGTGTGCATGTGGCGGTGCGAAAAATTTGTATCTTAAGTTTATGATATCGTGACCAGCGATGAATGGGGACTTTGATTTGTGATATGATAAAACTGAGCGAGCGTCATTTGTTAAAAATAAATCAAGCCATGTATGCGAGTGATGGTCTAGTTGTGTGGCATGGTGTGTCGGCTCAGAGGGGACCAAATGCAATGAGCTGCTATGTAAATGCGTGAATAGGTTGCTTGATGCTGCATTTTGAATATTCATGTTGATATTAAAATCCCCGGTGATTATGACGTTTGTGTAGTGTGGTAGGAAACAGGAAAGCGTATCGAAAAAGAGCTCAGGGTACGCAGCATGTGGGCACCTATAAACCACCGAGAAGAGGAGAAGGTTGTTTCCTGTTTTTAACTCAAGGATGAGAAACTCCGGTGCATTTAGAAAGCATTTCTCAGAGGAGACCAGTATTTTAACTGTGAAGTAATCACGCACGTATACGGCTAGAGAGAGCGAGAGAGAGAGAAGTTTATTTGTAATAATTTATAAAATGTACGTGTTTATACAATATAGATATTTCTTTGAAGTATACATTTTTTGGTTATCGCAATCGCCCATTTTCAGTCTTTCTATGATATCACAGCTTATTCAGTCTTACATTATTGCAGTCATCAAAAAGTTGCAACTTAAAGTAATATCACAGAGCGCCTTAATTAAAATACAAATAAACAAATTTAATAAAAAGGAGCGATCGAAATTTATAAGTCTTATTGTTTAAAAAAAAATAAAAGAAATTTGATAACACAATCACACATGCACTCATCCTACCACACACTCACTCACGCCAATAAATACACTCACACTTTCTAAAAAATACGTATAAGGTAAAGTACCCACTAGTGGGACAAAATCTAAATGGAGTAAAATTCTTGTGTGAATTGCAACTACACAAGTCGTATTCAAAAAAAAAATTATAATCATATGATGCACTTATATCTATTTTAATAATTTATGCAAAAAGAAATTCCTTTTCACGCTTATTTATATTAAAAAAGTATGTTTGAAAAATTTGTGCTAGACTCTTGAACCGGGACAGCCTATACTGAACTGGGAGCATTACCGGGACAGTGCTTGGACCCTAAACTTGGACAATATAAATTAAATATGTTCCACTATGGGTATTGGCGTTTAAGTGGGGTGTAAACTGGGATAATGGTTTGGCTATTACATATAACCTCAAAACTTTTGAATTCGTATTCTAGTAAATTGAAGGCACTAATTAATACAAAATGAACTTAATCTATAGTTTAAAGCATAAACAATGCGAGTGAACTGATTTATTTTTCATATTTATATGCAATAGTAGTGTTTTACTGTTGTCCAGGTACTCGTCCCAATTTTCAGTTTGTCCCACTATTGGGTACTTTACCTTATGGGACAGAACATAATAAATTTACACACAGAAAATTTGCAGTTCTGACCCAAGTGTGTAGTGTAAGTCACCAAAATCAAACGCATAACGAATCACAGGTGCAGCCCGCGGTAGGGTTAAGAATCAAGATCAAGCAGGTGTTGATAGATCGCCGTCATAAATCTGTGCAAAGATGGTAAGTTGCGCAGAGAGTCCGGGAGAGAGTTCCAAAAGCGCGCACATTGAACTTGGAAAGATCTCATTCCTGCCTCCGTGCGCACCCTTGGTATTGAAAGTTCCTGTGCAACACCCCTGCTAGTGCTCCTAGGCTGATGCCTGCTGAAAAAAGCTGCCAAATATTGAGGTTCATGTAATCGAAGGATTTTATACATAATAATTGCAGCAAAATAATTCCTTCGAATAGCACGCAACCAGCCCAGTTGTTTTCTATAGGGGGTGATGTGCTCGTCCCTCCTAACACCGTAGATGTATCTCACACATGTATTACTCAGTCTCTGTAACCGTATTCTTTGCTCGTCGGACGCATCAAGCAACACTACAGCACAATAGTCTAGATGGGGTACGACTAAGGCTTCAACCAATCTTCTACGTAAAGTCTCGGTGGTACATGCCCTTTTAAACCACAGGCTGTAAAGGGCTTTATTTATTTTTTTAGTTACGCAATGAACCTGCGGTTTCCATGTTAATTTACTATCTAATGTAACACCGAGACTCACGACTGCGTCGGAAAAAGGCACAAGCGCCCCTCCCCCCAAGTCAACACATGGCATATAGCTTTGGTCTTGCCAGTATTGAGTCGAAGAGACGAGCGCCCCGCCCACGTCGACACCAGCCGCACCGCATCAGACAGGCGAGCTATTCCCTCCAGAATTTCATCTGCAGGAGTCTGAAGATAAACCTGGAGGTCATCGGCATATAGTATATGCCTGACGATCCGACGATCAAATAGATCTTTGAGGTCATTGGTGTAGACACTGAAGAGCAGAGAGAGAGAGAGAGAGAGAGAGAGAGAGAGAGAGAGAGAGAGAGAGAGTTGCACATACGTTGGAGATGGTGAATCATACTGCAAGGGTGCACAGTCAAGAGACACCTGCGAGATCAAATATCTAAGTCAATGGACTCACTATAGCCCGTCATTCAGCAGGCTTGGCGTCAAGGTCAAGTTTGTTGTTGCGGGCCATAGTGGATCCATAACTACTGACATAAATCATTAATAATTAAATTATTATAACATGCTTATGATAATGACTTTAATTTATTATTAACATATTTAAAACATTAGTATATTATATCTAAATAGAAATGTATATTAAATGCAACAATTAATTTTATTTTAATAACCCTTATGTGTGTTGCAATCATACGCATCGTCTTCTGAGGACTCCGGACTTGATGAATGAATTCGCGAAATCGCTAGACGATTATTAGTGACCCGCAAGTGTGTCGAACTACCTCTATCATCAGGGTGCGATGGTATCTCCTGGAATGGTAGCAGCCCCTCCGGCGATGCTCGGTTTTGGTGGTTAGGGACAGCAGTGCAATAATGCCGGATGTGCTCCGTCTACAGATCTCTCGTTGCAAGTAAATCTCCTCGTTTATTGTTCCTTTGCTGTGAGCATGGAGGTGTTGCCACCTATTCGGGGCCGCAGATGTCTCATTATCGATAATATAGATCGATTAGAAGGACCACGTCACGGTATATGCGTAGAAGCTACTCCGTGGACGTTTGGCAAACGCAGAGAGAGCGCGTCTTCTAATTTAAAAAACATGCATTGCATGCTATTACCGTAGCCACATATTTCGCGATCATTTTATTTAAAACAAATTGATAATCTGGCAAAATTATGAATAAGAGAAAAAATATAAACCCACCTCTCGCACCTCCAACTGCTAAAAAAGTTCGCAGACCATCTTCAAAACCTAATTCGAGAGGAAAATCCACTAAGAAGAAGACCAACACCGCAGAATCTTGTATTATTCTAAACTATTCAATCGCTTATTCTCTTTTGCTTTAGTTAGTCGCTTTAATACTATTTACATTTAATTCTTAATATTTTCTAATGCGATACACTTTTAATTATATCGTTCTTCAATTTTAATGTAACTATAAATTAACTTTGTGTACGTCACAATTGACTTAGTGTTCAAAGTACAATATATGCTTAACTTTTATTCGCATAATAAGTAAAGAAACTGTGTAGGTATTGTCAGTAAATCATCAGTTAATTATTTTCTAGCGTAAAAAAGCTCATCACTTCTGCCACAGAAAAAAATTATTTTTAACTGTCGCAAACAAGAGCTTATGCATTGCACAAAATACGGGGCTTGATCAGTTTGGGATACACGTACTGATTTACTTTATGTACTTATATTATAAATAATTTTGGACTAAGCACAACCAAGTTTTGTAACAATATCAATGCCTGGATACGGAATCTCGGGGAACTCTATATTCATGTGATAGACGTAGTTGAAGTTCGGGAAATGCAATCGGTTTTACACGACATCTAGTTATATAGAACTATATAGTAAAATGTATATAGAATAATGTATACATTTTACCAATTGTTTTATTATATATAATATTTTGTATTTTTAAATACATAATTATACAGAACTAAATTTACGCTACTAAATCACTTTCCGATTATTAGTAATAAAATAATGTGACATGTTAATAAGATCAACATGGTGATTGGATAATATGATGATATCACGTCCTAACCGAAAAAATAATTAATATTTCTTTTCATACATGTTTGACGCTGAGAAACTTCTGTATGTTGCTCCTTTTTGAGCCAATGTACTTAAACACTTTAACTCGGGATAGAACTTGAACTTGAATTCGCATATAATTGAATCGAATCAGAAAGAATTACATACTTTTACTTTTATGCACCGAATGTTAGTTAAATTCTACTCTTCTCAATTAATATGCACTCATAAATATCTTTCGAGTTTATTAATATCTTTGGATTTGTGAAAGAAAATAGATCCCCTATTTTCATACAGGCTGGTCAGTATGGCAGGATAAGGACACCAATTGATTTTTCAGGTTGATTCAGGTTTTACCCATTTATGTTTGCAAATGATTTACCGAGTTATACTGTAACAAGGTCGATGATTGCTCTAGAACTCCTATTTCTAATAAAATTTCTTATTTTTCTTTGTCTGTAATGATTTACCAAGTCAAATTATTAATCAGGCCAAAAATTACTTTAAATCTTTATATTTTATAAACCCCTTTCACTTTATTTAACTTACAATAATTTACCAAGTCACGGTGTAACGAGTCCAAAAATTACTTTAAAATTCTTTTCTCTTATAAATTTGGTTATCTTATTTCTTAAAAATTTTCTACTATTCCTTTTATTTGCAATAATTTACCAAGTTACACATTAACGAGGCCAAGAATTGTATTAAAGTTTTAGTACCTACACTAACTCTAACAAATAGCATACAGTAATTAATAAAATTTAAATTTTTTTTTGAAAATAATTAATATTTTACTTTTTGAAATAAAATGTTATTAGATAAGATAAGATAAGATAAGTTAGGCCGGCTCTGGCTCACCCTGCTGCGGATGAGCCAGAAGCGCTACTCCCCCCACCCCCGCAGAGCTAGAAGAGACAGTGAGCCAGAACCGGCCTAGTGTTTCTGGCTCATCATGCTGCAGATGTGACAGAAATTCTATCTCTCCCCCTCCCCCTCTCCCTCCCCCCGCAGAGTTAGAAGAGACAGTGATCCAGAATCGGCTTAGAGTTTCTGTCTCACACTGCTGCGGATGAACCAGAAGCGTCTTCCCTCCCCTCCGCTGAACTGTAAGCAGCAGTGAGTTAGAAACGGCATAACATTTAGTTCGAGTGTCTCATGCATGCTTCAGGCCGCCCGATGTGCATCATTTTGCAGCCACCTCTCGCTGCCCGCTGCCTGCTGCCGCCTGCACTGAGTCAGGAGTAGCGCTTAAAATATTTTTTTTAAATATATTTTTGCTCTGAGTGAGCCAGAAGTACGCGCGGGAGGAGTACCCTGCTGCGACCACATAAAAGAAGAGGAAGGAGGCTTTTTACAAACCTCTCATTTCTCGGAGGGTGAACTCCAAGAGCAAAAAGCAGGTCGATACATCCGAGACTTCTCCGAGGAGCACTCGAGGATGCGAGCTGCAAAGTTCACCTCGACCCACGTGTCGAATCGCACCTCCCTCTATCCCCTGAGCAACGCTTTTCTTACTACGTGTCTAGCGCCGGGGGGTTTCGCCGGCTAGCGGTGGAGCGCCGTACTACTCTGGCAGCCAAATTCAAAATGATAAGATAAATACAAGAGCTCCGAATAGTATATTTATTACAGCATTATGTAATTTGCAATACTTTATACATATTTATTACAATATTAAAAATTATGAGAATTTTAATAACTTTTAAGCGTTATCTTTTCTTTAATATTAGAGTATACATTTCATTTTATACACCGAGTAAATGTTTATTTCGATAAGCTTGGAAATAAAGTAGAGAAAAATAATTTAATTAAAATTTTTTTTATTCATACTTAATATTTTGCATTCAATTGTACATTTTGCATACTTGATATTTAGCATTCAATTGTACAGATTGCATACTTGATATTTTGCATTCAATTGTACATTAACGCTATGGATTCGTCGTCGATTCTTCGCATCCAACGTTTCATGGCATCGACGTGCACAGACGCGCAACTCAGGTCCAGACCTGCATTCTTACCGGCAGGTCTTTTTGCAGGAATCTACTGCTGAGTCAGAATTAGCCAAGGTCCTACTACTTTTATAATCTTTCTTCTCGGGTAATGAGTACGTATTAGTTGAAAACTTGCTGTTTTTTCCATAATGAATCTATCTTTTCTTCTTTCACCAAGAGGTGTGTAGTCTGAATTGTTTTATACTTAATCGGACTGGATGTCTTCCCATTCCATTTCAGAACAGAAAGAGTAGAAAAGTTTCATTAGCTTAACGTTTTGGAGTGCACACGTAGCTTTGTATGCTCCGTTGTGATTGGTGCATATAGTCACTGATTTAGGATGATCAAATTCTGAATAACCGAATTCTGTTATATCAGATACTTTGAAATTGAAACGCTCCAACCACTTCTTTTTTACCTAACCGATCACGTAGATGCTTGTCGCATCTTGTAGAGCTTCTTGAAGTATCTTTCCGATTTCGATGTATTCGTGATCGCCGGAATCCCAGGACAAACCGTGATAATAAAGTTCAAGCCAGAGATTTTCACATCTGTACTTGTTGGATAATTTTTTCCAAGGAAATGGCGCTTTGAAGAGAAGCACTATAGGATCGTTATTGTCGTGAATTGGAATTACAGCCAACTCTTTTAAGACGAAGTCTTGACCCGGCTTCTTGAATCTTTGCATATCCACTGCGTACTTCATTTCGAGCAAGAATGAGCTCCGCTTCCCTTTAACGCTTTCTCATATCACCTGCCCCCCACTTTAGATGAGTTTCTTGACATCGCCACTTACGGCGTTGTACTCGACAATCCGATCGTGTAGAATTAAGCAGTAAGCGGTGGTGCCAGCAGGAAAATTTGCTTAACATCGAATTCGAGACGTACGTCTACTGGAGCATTTTTCAGTGAATCGTTTTGTTTCAAGCAATCGATAACGATGATCGGAACGCAGTTGATGTAATCGGATTTTTAAAGCATTGGCTCAACATCTTTTCCATAGTATACGTGTTGGAATGTTGCGTACATGTCGTACAGAATTGCATATTGATTCTTCGCAACATCCAAATTCATGTTTTCATACGGATGATATTGTGAATTGAGAAATAGTTTTAAATTGCTGATGTTACAGTGATCGAACTGACTAGCATTGACTGTCCTTACCCCCTTTCGATTTGACTGAAATCCTAGTATCACAAATCGAGGCTTTTCCAGCTGATTAGAAGTTGTTACAGTCCATACATGTCTAGAAGAAGTTGGTAGTACAGGATATTCGTACAACTCCCATGACCGAAAACTCATCATAATTGGTTTATTTTTTTCGATACTACGAAGCTGTCGAATCCTGTACTCATTAGAGAGCTGTACGTAGGGCATGAGCCACTCGATTCTCAAAAGATCGATCTTGAATTCTTCAAAAACATCTTGATCAGCAATTCGAGTTGCAGTATGCACCACGGCATTGAGATCGTGTCTAGATCTTGTGAGAATAAGCTTATGCTTTACATTAACGATGATTTTACAATAGTCTTCAACAAAACCGAGAATCATATTGAGAGGTATGAAAACATCGAAATAACCAGCATCGTTGTTTATTTGCTGTGTGTCAGCCACGTCGATCCAACCAGCGTTCTCGATAATCAAACTCTGATTTGGCTTGAGCGATGCCCAACCTTTCATGATGCTAGCCAAACCAACGTTCTTACATCTATCGATTTCTATTGCGTTTATCTTGTAGCGGATTTCCTTGAAAAGATGTCAAACACCATTATTAACTAATTTATTATTCTGCACTGCAGTTCCGTCTGCTTTGGTTAGTCTTCCTACCACATGTATAAAACTGCGCGAGGGTAAAAGATTTAAATCTTCATGTTGAATTGATATGCGTATATCATCGCTATTGTTGAACTTTGACGTATATGGTTGATGAGCATGAACTTCATAGTGAGCCACTGACTCATCGAATGTTACACCCGACTGTATGTTTAGAATTTGTTCCATTCCGTTGTAGACAGCAAAAGATTATACAGGTAACTTTCCACCAAGGGCGATTTTTAAGCCTAGGCTTTTGAGGAACTGAACATTCTGCCGTGTTAACGCTTTGACTCGTCGATGACCACTGATGCTTGGATGCCATGTAGATCTGTTTATATACCCTTTGCCTGTGTTATAAAATATTCCCATTATACCGACTTAATGTTTAACCTGATTGTGATCGTTTCCCCGCGAAAATTAATCAAATTATCGTCTTGATCGACTAGATGTATTGTGATCGATACACTTTACGGTGATTGATAGGTAAATCACGTGCGAGGGAACCTCGATAATTTTGTATCCTGGTGGTACTGCAGGAAAAAATTCGTGAATCGTATGCACTCTGCGTCCGTTTATATAGGATATGATATTGCAATCTACTCTCAATACGTCGACTTTTGAAATTGCAACTGGAAGATCAGAGTTGTGTGAGATATTTGGTTGCAGAGTGCAGGGAGTAAATCCCAGTATTCGACCAATAGAATCTTTAGGAGTAAAATCAATTTGATAATTGCACTAGATTACACTGCGAAGTGTATTGTTGTTGGGTTTTAAAAAAAAATTAATATTCTTATGCGCCAATCTTTTACGAAGATACTTATCGATATCCTCAATTTCGTAACTACCTGTTGGTAAACTAATAATCTCCTCACCAATGTATAACTTGTTGTTACTAGTATCTATATTAGGTATTGAATTAAATGTTAAAAGCTCTACTAAACCGAGAGCATAGATCATATTTGATGAGAGTTCGATTGGAGGAAAGTATTGTGCTTCCAAGATAGATGAATTAGCTGAAAGAGTTAAAGTTAATGATTCTACCATGACTCTTCGAATTATAATGACTGAAAATTATAGTGCTTCCTCATTTTATAGCTTTCCACACAAAAATAAGAGACATAGATGACCGCATGTGTAAGTATCAATCTCTGGATATCTCTCACAATTATATTTAACCTTGTCAACTGTAAGATACGATATCAAATCCAAAGATGGTCTAAAGTCACCAAAATTGTCGAAGTAATAAACGTTTTTACCTCGCTTACGATACGCGACTCGATGAGTACCAGGACCACTGGCATCGTCTAAATTCACAATTCCCGATTCACGATAGAGTGGATCAGCAGTTGGTAATTCATTTCTCATAAATATACCTCTGAAATTTTGAATCTTTAGAATTTTAGCATATTTAATCAAGTCAGCATCGGTAAGTGCGCGGTGAGGTAAATTTATTTCAAACTTTTTTTTTAAACCTTTTCCTGGCTTGAGGTAGAGGCCAAATCCCTTCTTATGTGGTTTGAGATATAGACCTTTACCAAAGGCAATTGCTTCCATAGTTTTATTATGTCTTTCACTCTCTTACAAGCGCTGTTTGGCTGCTTTAGCATCGTTCGCAGCTTTTGCAATACCAGCGCCCCCACCAGCCAGAGCACCCACTGCACTTAAAGCCGTAAAAAGGGGTATGAGATAAGGCAAAGCTCCACCAACTTTTGATGGAACTTATAGAATGCGTGGAATACTAATGTTTTCTTTACCACCAGCCTGTTTGACTGCACTGCGAGCTTTCTTCAACGCCGACCGAATAACTGTTTGGGCGCATTTGCTCGGCGCTGATTTGAAAGAAGCAGCTTAGTCACTTTATCCAGTGTAGTCATTTTCTTTCTCATACCCATTCTAAATCGCGATTTAAGATTCATAGCGTTAGTGATAGCAAAAGCAGCTGCTTTCTCCCCGATACTGGCGTCCTCAGCTGAAATGCGTTGCCAAGCTTTATTGGCAAGATCTCTGTCAGCGGCGTTCCACACCTCGATTTTTTCACGATTTTTTGAATAAGCTATGTCGTGATCCTTGCAGGCTGCGTCAAGAGATTTGATTCCAAGATCTCCTCGAGCTAAGCGTTTGGCTAATTTGGTCCCCGATCCACAGTACTGATATCCAGGTATATGAAGTTCGATCGGAAGCTTATTGATAATTTTATTGATCAAACCACGTCCTCTTCGTTGTTAGTATTCGATCATCACTGTTCAAAGTTCAGCGAACGACTGATGCTCGTAACTATATAAGAGCTCTATTTATAGCTAAAACGTTAGTCATAGTTTCGATGTTATTGTGGAGCCAGATCGAAAAGCCCAACGACGCGAAGACTTTTGGAAACTGTAGATGGCGTGCAGTACTTTCCATTTAAAGAGCACGATGAAGTGATAGATCCGGAACATGCGCTTCACAATTCAATCATGATATTTGACGATATCGCTTGTGAAAAGCAAAATAATGTTAGAGCTTTCTTCTGCAAGGGCAGACACAAGAGTGTAGATTGTTTCTATCTTTGTCAGACGTATGCCCACATTCCCAAGCATCTAGTCAGAGATAATGTTAATCTATTGGCAATATTCCGACAAGATGATATGAATTTGAAACACTTGTACAACGATCACATTAACTGCGATATGACTTTTACGCAGTTCAAAGATTTATGTTCAAAATGTTGGAAAGGTGATAATCACGGGTTTATAGTCATTGATAAAGGTAGAGCAGTCAACGATGGTAGATAGCGAAAGGGTTTCGACTGCTTTGCTATAAATACAGCGTCGGTGTAAGTTCAAGGATAGTCTGTCGGTAAACGTTGGAACGCTAACATGGATGCATTACAATGAGAAAAAAATGTGCTTAGTCAACTCGTGATGGCTGGCGATCCGATTAAACGCAAGTATAGATTAATAAAGTTTGGAACAGGCAGGATATCGTTACCGAGGCGAAGAAAAATCGCCCTATCGTTTCTCATAATCTCAAATTTGATGAAACTTCTGCTAAAAATCGCCCTATCATTCCTAAAATTTATAAACTCGATGAGACTTCCACTGTTGAAGATTTTGCTGATAGCGAAAACAGTCAAAGCAATCTGCAGAACGATACTGTACTGGCTCGCGAAGCTTCGTTTGAAATAGCTGCTAGTGAGGACAATGAAGAGGATGATTTATCGCTATATAAATATATTACAATGTTAAATCAAGATCAGCTACCTAGATAAAGTTTATAGAATACGTAAAGAAAACGAGACATTTGTCATTGGTAATACACCTATCTACTTCGAAGGTGACAAAGTCGTAGTGAGCGGTGTAAAATAGTGTGTGACTTCCATCGATCTCGAAAACTATCGTAGAATTCTAGAAGTATCGAGTGCTCACAAGAAAATATTCTACAAGGATGAGACTGTTTGAGCTCATAATAGCAATAAATTCAATAAGATTATTCGTCCAATGTTTAAGATTACCAGGAAGCCAACTACAGGAGAATTTTTGAAACAAGGTGGACCTCTACCTCGGTATAAGATAGCTGAAAGAACTGTTAGTACCATGGATTACGTGTATTGGGATGATCCGAATGAACTTGTAGACCGACTTCAATTGCTCATAGCTGAGAGATCAGCTGGAAATCAGAGTCATACGAATGAAATCCATTCGATAATCCAAGAGCTTCGCGAAGCAGGCTATATATATAT
>UELV01138637.1:0-19941 GCA_900490015.1 Megastigmus stigmatizans
AGATAGATAGATAGATATTCGTTTATTTGCAACTAAATACAAAATTAAGTGGTAACAATTAAGACAGTCTTCGTTTACATTATTCTATATAAAATATTGGACATACTTACTATCTATGATATCACATATGTTAAAATTTAATACAAAAATCAGTCTTATATAAAAATCAGTCAATATAAAATCAGTCTTCAGAATATTTAACAGGTAATATCACAGAGCGTCTTATTTCAAAATACAAACAAACATGGTAAATTAAGCGGTCAATATCTATCGGTCAGCATTGTATTCTAAAATTCAATCATTCTCTCATTGCATACATATGCTAATAAATACACTCACACAATTAAAAACGATGTATAGGGACAGAACAAAATAAGTTAACATAAAGGAAACCCATCTGTTTTTCCCCTGTGTGGGTGTAAGATAGGTTTTTCTATAATATGTTTGGCGCACTAAGATCAAAGTCCTTGTATCCGGATAACTAAGGATCTAGCTCGAGTAGGTGTTTAAAGATCGCCGTCTTAAATCCGCGCAAAGATGAAAGAAAATCAGAATCACTATGAAACGCTATTCTTGGGGGCCGATGTATTATCCCAACTAAGACCGGTGGTGAGTTGTCCCTTTGTACCTCACACATAAGGTATTCTGGTATAAGTGGTTTTGTAGGACCAGTACTGTTGGAAGATGATAGAACTTTGACTTTGAAATCGTTGCTGATGAACAGTAGCAAGTACTGCAGGCAAAAGTCGGTCTCCCCGGCTCAAATGTATCGAGCCCAACTGCGATGCTCGAAAATGCAAGAGCCAGCAGGAGGCCGAAAAGCCTGCAAAAATCTTACTGTCGAGAGAGTATTGAAAACTCATTAAAGTAATGATTTAGCAGGAGCACGAAGTGATAGCGTCCAGCGCCATACTTACCGGAAGAGAGAGAGAGAGAGAGAGAGAGAGAGAGAGAGAGAGAGAGAGAGAGAGAGAGAGAGAGAGAGAGAAAGCCCCCTTATACATATACGTGGATAGCGTAAGCGAGTATGACCCCTGCCTGGAGCAGGAAGTCCAATGGAGAATATTCCACCTTCTCTCTCCCTCTCTCTTGGTTCGAGGTTGACTATATAACAGAAAGAGAGAAAGAGAGGGAGGAGAGGATGATAAAGGGAAACGTACAGGTATGAGGTTCTATAAGGCCAGGGATGTATAAAAGAAGGAGCAAGAGAAGACTCCACACGTGTGTGTGTGTGTGTGTGCGCGCGCGCTACAAGTCGAGATCGATCCGGCATTTTGATATAGCCTACCTCCCCCACCTCGTTTTTACTCAGCCCCCCAAAGAAACGTGACCAATGTAGAAGTCGAGCTGCTGCTGCTCTTTAACCGATGGAGATATTATATATGTGCAGACTCCTTCTCTCCGCTCTTGTATACCGTGTGGGACTCTCTGCTGCATGAATGCTTGGGACAAAAGGATGCGCTGGGCCTTGTGGGGGCCAATTTTCAAGTGGCCGCGATGCATCGACCGACTGCATTCCTTTCGCGCTCGGTGGAGATCGCGAATTACTGGCTACCTTATATATACTCTTCCCCTAATCCGTTAGTAGAAGTATGTGTGTGTGTGTGTGTGTGTGTGTGTGTGTATCAGTTGTGAGTTGACGTGGTAACAACCGGTTAACACAGTGTCACTTTTCGAAACGTTGTTATATGTATATATCGTTAACACTGTCGGCAGACTCTTTCAATTGTACTCGGTAATTAGAGTGTTTTATTCTTTCGCGGTAATTAATGGGATTAGAACTGCTTTTCCACACCCGTGCGCGCATTGTTCTTTATTGAACGAATAAACGCGTTTATTTTTATCTGCGGGCGATAAACGACCCAGTACCGGGTGTAATACAGTACAGATACGTAATCTTTATAGCGGCAACTTGTTGCTACCACTCGAATTGGGTAAATATTTAAACGCCGATATCAATCATCGAGCCTCGCTTATTCTCACCGATCGCACAACACCTTATATATATATATATATATATATACCGAACGATCGTCGATACTTCATACTTTGCAACGACGACAACTCGACACGTCCTTCGCCAGTCACATTGTATTATAATTTTTCGCGAAATCCGCTTTTAAATTCGCCACACAATGCTCATCAAGCGCACAGCTCTTGCGCAGGCCTTGAATCTAAGGCTAATAAACTCGCAGTAAATCCTTCATTCTCTCTCTCTCTCTCTCTCTCTCTCTCTTCCTCTTCATCCAGAGCTGTTTACTGTCATCCCACAGCGAGTCTGTGTATACGTGCATGTATAAGAAGAGTCATGTCAGAGAGCTGTCAGGAGGAGGCGTCGCGAGTAAAACACGCATGCACGATGAGCCCAGAGAAAGAGAGTGAGAGAGAGAGAGGAGAGAGAGGCCGCATGACTCATCCAGTTGCGTAGAGTTGTCGCTGAGGAGCGCGCGAGACCCGTAATTCTCCTTAATTGCGACAATGTACGCACCGAACGAAGACCGCAGCAGCAGCAGCAGCAGCAGCAGCAGCCACGGACAGATGGTACATCTGTCCTACCACATTCCTATCTCTGATTGTTAAACTCTCCCAACACCATGCCACCGATATTCCAACTTATTTTCTCCATATATATTTCGATTTCTACCCATTTCGACTCTTGTCGAGCGCGTGACATTCCCCCAACGTAATACACTCGCATTAGCTCGCTCTCTTACATTTGTATATAGACACAGCTGATAATTGCCTAAGCGAATCTCCGTATATGCAGCAATAAAAGTCTCATTACCTCGCTAATCCGCGCAATCTTCATTATCGCTCCGGTGGATTCGCGCAAAACTGCGCAGCCGATTTCTGCACCGTTAGTCCACTCGTTGCCCACTCGTTGTGCAGAGAAAGAGAGAGAAAGAGAGACACATCCACAGTAGGCCGCGCGATGCCTCGTGCTGCAATCGCGATCAACCGCGGCTGGATGGATACAATTTGTCAAAATCTAAGCGCTACATCGGTCGTTAGGCCTCTGCGCGGCTAATTAACATCCCAGACGCAATTATTTCACCTATACACGCGTATCTTATACCGCGAACTTAGCCTCGGTGGCTTTGACCTTGCTCTCAGCTCTCTCTCAGCTCTCTCTCTCTCTCTCTCTCTCTCTCTCTCTCTCTCTCTCTCTCTCTAACATCGTAATAGGAGCATTCTAAGCTCTCGGCTGAATTGTGCTGCATGTTTGTACGTCGCACGCAGGTCTCTTTTAACCCCCTTGTATATGTACGAGTGCACTGTGCACGCGAAGGTGAATAAAGCAGCTTATTAGAGGGGAAACTTTCTTGGTTCCTTATTCAGAGAGCCCACGGGTTTATATATACTTTACCAGGGGGGGGGGGCGAAAAATGGCTGTGCGGGTACTTCTTGCTGCGGTGCACCGATCCGCGGAATGCCATCTAATTGGAACACGATTCTGACCCTGAAAGCCAAGATAGGACACCGGAATATTCCTTGAGCCAACGCGGGTTCTATATATGTATATACACGTACGTGTGATCGGCTTCTATATCTCTCTCTCTTCTTCGGCGCGACATTCTCTTCTCTTTTTATTCCTCTTGTTCGTTGTCTTCTCGCTCTTTTCTCCGCGCTCCTCTCTCGCTTTCGCCTGTTCACTTCCTCCTTCGATGCCTCTTTTAACCCCGTGTGAGCAAGTTTTAGCTTTCGCAATTTTATCGTTCAATATTAGCCAATGCTGGGCAATCGACATCGTCGCGGATTCGAGAAAATACCGCATACGTATTTTTTGCCGACAGATTCTATATAACAGTTATTACGTTAACAGTTATTCATTTTCATAATATTCAATTCGATCGTTCGCTCAATCCATATCACCCATTTTCAGTTCGAATCTATTATTATATACAAACATCATAATGCCTCTCGTCCATTCGAGAGAACAAAATTCAATACACATCAAAGCCCCAATATCAACCGTAACCTCCCCTCCCCTTCTCTCTCTCTCTCTCTCTAGCTCTTTCTCTCAACAAATCCATATTATATACGCTCGAAGCTCTCTTATCTACCTCTGCTCCTTCCACTTTATATTCCGTTAGCCGCGTCCGCGTATCCTCTGTCCCCGCGCGCGGAGCTCTGAAGGGTCGCCTCGATTTTATCCGACCTCGCAGTCGCAAATACACACAGAGATCGAGAGAGAGAGGCTTGCGCTGTAGAATCGTCGTCGGAGTCGTCGTCGTCGTCGTCGGCGGCGGCGGCGGCGGCAGAGAGCAGGTGAACCCGATAGGATCTATCGACGGGCATATATCACCGACTGCTGTAATCGAAATCACCGCTGCGAGCTAGAGGTGCAGGAAGACACTGTTCACAAGTGTGTGTGTGTGTGTGTGTGTGTGTGTGTGTGTGCATATATGCGATTTCGATAAGTCTGAGATTGGAGCTGTGCGGCTCTCTCGTATGGGGAATCATTATGTAATTGCTTCTCTCACCGCGCGGTTGGGGAAGAGCTCTTTCAGCTCGACACGCTTTAAATATACCCATGGCAAAAACCGCAGCAGCTCTCGCAGGCGCACACGTCTATACCGCTGCACCGTCATACAGGAATTTTCCGCTGCCACAGCGCGCAAAGCGTTAAGGAACCTATTGGCATAAGGAATACCTCGGACTTCTCACGAGATAATGCGTGCCAGACAGCTTTATCATCCGAATTTTGAGTTATGAACGTCGTAAAGGAGCGCGCGCGCGCGTATTTCCGAGGGCCCTTCGCTCGGGATGAATAATTTATTAAAATCCGATTCACAAGGCATTTCCGCCACTCGCCGACAATGTTGCGAAGCTCGTCTTCACCGCGCCGGCTTCTTGCTCTCTCTCTCTCTCTCTCTCTCTCTCTCTCTCTCTCTCTCTCTCTCTCTTTATACGTTTCTATATACATATATATGAAATCCTGCGGAGAGGAGAGTTTCGCGTGTATGTATAACGTAACGGCGCGAGTCGAGAGGGGAGAGAGAGAGAGAGATAGAGATAGATAGAAAAGAGACGCGCCGCGCACTTTACGAGTCGAGCACGCGGACTCCGATAAATGCGCCGCCGCGGTCGCCGTGCGCTGTGTCAATCGGCATTCCCCCCCGAAGCCGCATACGTATACTACTTACTTGCAGTATATATTCTCCTATGCGTGTGTGGATACGAGTAGATGTGTGCGTACGTGGCTTACGTGTCTGGTATCTAAAAGAGAATATTCCCTCTCCCTCTCTCAGTGTTTCTTTCCGCATGTACATATACAATACTTCTGTTCTCGTTGCTGCTTCTATCGCTCAAAAGTAAATAGCAAATTTGCAGATAATATTATGTTTTTTTTTCTTTCTTTCTTTTTTCTTCGTTCAAACGAATCGCACGATTGGAAAAATTAGATTCGCCTCTAGAATCCATTCCATCAGCTCGGCTTTGTAACGGTTGCCGATCTCCACCGCAGCCTACGCACTCGCAGCGAGATATCGTCACTTCTCTCTCGTACACATATACATAAACATCCTATATCGATGTGCACTCCGCGACTGTATACAATCATCCTTCTACTTCCATCTATATAAACTCACCGGGGAGTTGCACCGCTGTGCGTTACTTCACCACGTCTATGGTCGTCTTTGTGTGCGTGTGCGTGCGCGAAAGAGATTGCAAGTTATTCGATGCGCGATCTAATTTATTTCTCCATCTCTTCGTGTACTCTCTCCTCTGGACACTTGAAAGAGATTTTCACGAGAAATAAAAAAGAAACGAATCGAGCATTTCCTAAGCCAATTAATCGTTACCCCCGTCAGTGGCGCTAATTAACAAGACGCGGGAATACATTATTTTAATGATGACTATATCGGAAAATGATTATGCTCACCCACTCGATTAAACATTGCTCGATTATACCGCTAAAAGCATACTTAATTAAATTTCATATAAGTAGCTTTGTGACATGTAAGATCAGGTGCAATAATCGCATCTCCTTTCATTCGATAATGAATATAAAAGGGAGGGAGGAGGACAAAAAGGTATACAGAAAGGTCAGGCAAAAAGTGTCGATTTTTCGCGAATGGTATATACACATACACACAGATCGAGCGGACAAGCCATGCTGCTGCACTCACGCAAAAAGTCCGAGGTAATTAAGCCGAGATACGAATCGCTCGGCTTTATACACACACGGCGGCCGATCTACACGCGCATCCTCGCTCGCCATCGACTACTTATAGCCAACCATTGCGCATCCCTTAACAGAAGAGAACGCGATCACCTTATCGCAATGTCGAATTATATAGAGAGAATTCGCATATTTTTTTTTCTCTCGTCCGGACTCTAATTGCAACGAATGCTTTACGTTCGCGAGAGGAAAAAAACGCTTTATAATGTATTTAACCGGGTTTATAAGCCTCTTTTTTTCGCCGATCAATTTTTCATCGATCACGAGAATAAGGCTCGCTCCTAGAGATAAAAACGAGCAAAGGCAGGTTGCTGCGCGCGCGAGCGGATTTCTTTCTCGCATATTCTCCGCGAGATGTCAATTAATCACAATCGCATGATCCCCCGAGTCCGATCGCTTTATACGGAGCGAGTGGCAGAGAGAGCGAAAAAAAATTGTCAAGCTCATTTGCAAGATCTCTGCATTTATCATACGATACACATCGCTCGTAAGAGAGCCATTAAAAACGATTGAAAAAGAACGAGGGAGAGAAGAACGTATATATACGCCGCGTGGCCATTCAGTTGCGCAGAGTCAACGGTGGCCTCGTGATTTACCGTATGTTAACAGAGCCTACCGCGCGTATAGCGCGACACTACGAATATCGAATATTCGGATAGGAGATTCGAATCGTACATTGCGTTATACATAGAAGTAGCCACGACTCTGTAGCTGGTAATAAGACGGCGAGGGAGACGGAGAACGAGTAGTGGTATAGAAATAAAGGAAGCAAGGTTGTAGACCTTCTCCGAGTTCTGTCTTTTTTCGCGCATGTACACGTGTGTGTTTACCTTATGTGCGTCGGTGAGAGAGAGAGAGAGAGAGAGTTCGCCCCGCATTAGCATATCTACGGAGATATAGCACTCGGTGGAAAAACGTTGAGCGCTCCGTATATATTGCCCCACTCTTCTGCAGAGATAATGTCGTATTTGCTCGGTTGGCTTGGGCCTCTATACAGCCACTTTCGGACTTATCTCGACAGTGGAAATTGTTATTGTCGTGCGGTGGTGTAGAGAGAGAGAGAGAGAGAGAGAGAGAGAGAGAGAGAGGGAGAGAGCAGAGGTTGCAGCATATGGCAGGATTATACCCGGGATTTCGCTGATGGCTTTGCTCACTGTGTGGCTACGGAGGGGAGCTGAGCATTTGTGACTATACCGGGATACGGTGTTAAGTTAATGTGGGGATGGAAATTAATAGAAGCGGTTTTCTCCACTGGGGATCGTCGCATTGGATCAGAGTTGTCGTTCAGTTATGTAGAAACGTGTAGAAAAGATAACGGCAAATTCTAATAGTTTTAAAATCCGTTGGTTTAGTCTGCATGCAATGGGATTTTGAATTAACCGTTGACCAAAGGGAACGAGGCGGAAGTGACGCTAAAGTTACTCTCTCTCTCGAGAGAGAGAGAGAGAGAGCGAATTCATCCGCCAAAAAGAAAAGAAACAGAGGAGTAAGCATCGAGCAGTGCGACCAAAAGTTCAACGAATGAATAACTTTAAAACGCCATTTATCACTTAGCAAGACTCTCGCGCAAGACTCGCGTCAAAATCTCGTTTGCCCGGGTATAGAGTCTCGTGCTGCTGCGGCAACTGCGTGGCACCAGAGCTCAGCTGAAGTAAAAGTATCTCTCCTTCTCTCCGTCACCCCTCCTTTCTCGCGCTGAAAAGGATCACCTCTGCAGCAACACGGGGCGCCCTTGCGCAGTAGCCTCGTGACACCATAAACCACGCGCCTCGTATATACACTGCACAGACAGTGTGTGCGCGCGAGTATCGCCACTTTTAAAAAACGCGGAACGCAGCGGCGATTAATCACTCGGCAGTGCGAGCGCAGCAACTGCACAGGACCAAAAGTGAGGAGGGGTTAGAGAAAGAGAGAGGAGGAAACACACCGTAATGCCAAGTCCTCTTCTTCGTAGTCGTCCTTTCTGCTGCGTATATGGGCTTTTATTTATTCGCGACGGACGCGTAAGTCAGCCTCGAGGATACCGCTGCCTGTTACTGCTGCCGCATAGCGTACGATTTGTGGGTGGCGGGAATTAATGACCCACCGAAATTATCCCTTGCACATTTTTCTTGTTTATTAAGCAGCCCGGAGGATGCGCTGCTGCTGCATCTTTTTTTTCCGACCTTTCTCCCACTCCCTCGTTTTGTGTTTGTTCCGAGCCGAAGTTGATGAGTTTAATGCGTCGAGTGTTACGGTATAGCAGGTTTAATTTAGCTTCGGTGCGAGATTTTAATTGATGTTGTACCTAATTTGATTTAAGAGTTGAGAAAAATCGGTCGGTGATTATAATGGACAGTTGAGTAATTGTTAAGCTGCCACTCCATACGTGGCTTTACAAAACTTCATGTCATTTAACATTAACCTCACGTTTAAAATATAAAATCGGTATTTTTGTAACCAAGGATTCAGTTTTCAACATTGCTACGAAAGATATTTCTCATTTTCAATTTCAAGAACAAATACTGTAGCGAGCATGAGTTCACCCGGAGAGACGATAGCGTCTTTTCTCTTGTGTATATCCGCATGCAAATTTATGCCTTGTCCCTTGGGGTCCCTGCCCAGAAAAGGCAGTTGCAGTAACACTGTAAAAATTGGCCGTAAGGCTCCCAGCAGCAGGATCGCGAAAGAAGAATATTGGGTTATCGGATTCACGATTGTCTCTCTGCTTGGCTCCTTTGCCTCGTTTGGTCTCGATCTTTACCCGATTTCGACCCGTTCTTACCAGTAGAGCGAACTTGACGATTTATCGCTCCACGACGTTTCTTTGACACTCTTTTTCATTGTTGAATGCTCGCCTACAAAAAAAAAAGAGAAACATTTTTTGAATCTACAAAATGTACGATAAACCTGTTTTTCAGTTCTTTTTCAAATGGCGAGTTCGAAATTGAATCCGACGAGGAATGAGGTCACTTGGGATTTGCATTCGTAAGACAGATACGCGAAGACGTAGTATTTCAAATTTTAACATGACAAGTCAAAGCTAGAAAACGAAGGTTTTAGTACTAATGACACAACTAGATTAATGTAAAATTACGGCGCTGTTTTTTTACGATCAGCAGGCACTCCAGTTTCCATCCGAGTGGTACTGGTTTTCTCGATCTCTATGCGATTCCATTGCTCGCTTTTATGATTCCAATTAAAAACATTGTTAATGACTCGTTTTCATGCCGTATACGGAAATACTTAATTGATTTCTCTCCGCCGAACAATTTAGCGGGTATACACCACTCGAATATAAATGGTTATCTTAAAGAAAAGCAGCACACACCGTGGTCGAACGTCGCAATCGGTCGCGAGAGCCTTCGCTATTCCATACACACACACATACGCGTATACCGGTAACGAGGTCCAAAGTGTGCAGCAATCGCAGAAATGAGCCACGACGGACTCGCTAATTCGCTAAACTATTTAGGAATCAGTGTCAAACTTTAGCTGGATCGGTCCACAGGCGCTCGTCTATCGCTCGTTAATTGCTCCACACATTGCCATGTGTAACGGCTAATGATCGTCCACTACAGTGCAGGACTTTCGGATTGATAGACGCATTCTCCACCCTCCCCTCCCCGCCCACCCTCTCTCAGATTGAACTGACCGCGGCAGTAACTCGCAGATATATATACAGAGAAAGAGAGAAAGAGTCGCGTCTCGTGGATCTCCCCGAGAGATCTTGGCTGAGAGATAAGAACTTGCCACTAGAGAAAAGGAAAGATCCGATGGGGGAGAGAGACTATCGGTAGGTGGATCGGGCGTTTAAGCGCTAGCTCGTATATACCTCAACTGCGCGCGCGCGCGGGTTCCTTTTTCTTATATTCCGTCGAGTCCTCGTCGTCATCGTCGTCGTCGTCGTCGTCGTCGTTGTTCTTCTCCTCTCTCTCTCTCTCTCTCGTCTGCCCGCAACAGGGGGAAGTTTAGAGCTGTATGCTGGACCTCAGCGGGTATCGCCAGTCCTGCGGAAGACGTATGGACGTCGGCGATGGATGGACAACGGTGAAAGAGAGGAATAGGCCTGCTGGATACTGTGTATTTTTCATGTATGCGTTGAAATGGACTTCTAGTAGCGGACGATTAGTAGTGTGTCTGATGCGTGAGTGTCACTTTTTTTCCACTGGCGCACGCAGATCGATGGTATTGCGCACGTCGATGGGCTTGCGTATATAAACTTTTCCAATCGTGTACTGTTCAGTGAACTTTTAAGCTATCTCAACTCATTCCGTTGATCAATGAAATATATTCCAATTCTCACGTGCACATGGTGACTATCCACCGTTCATCGCCAACGGTATTGAACTTGCAACAGAAAAAAAAGATTATTAAGTTGCATTGATTACCATCTCGGTTATGGTTGATTTTTCTTCATCGGCACAAGTTCGTTTCACACCTAAAGCAACAGCAGCAGCAGCAGCAGCAGCAGCGAATCTTCACAGACCACGTCATGCAATTCTTGATATGCCAACAAGCCAATCAAGCGTGACAGCAACAATGGCGTAACAGCAAATAGCTTCACTAAAATGATCGGGTTTGCGATGCCGATGCAGTCTTGGTGCAAGCTCATCAGCCGATGACAAAACAAATCGAGCGTGCTGATAAAAATTTTCCAGGCATGTAGACTTTGCGGCCTGGACTGTAAGCGAGCAAAAAAAGGTGGCGCGAAAACCAGCAGCGGCAGCAGCTTCATCAAGGAGATTCGCATCCTACGCTGACAGTGAGCAAGAAAATTTTCGTGACTTGCACACAACAACGTCCCTCGTAGTTATATATATATACATAACCTCGACCGAGAGGTTGACCGGTGAGAAAGAGAAGAGAGACTGTAGTACCCGCGTTAGAGGAGAGAAAGAGATTCAAGGGGAAACATTTTGTAAAGGCCTCGGTACGGGCGCTCGTTACCGAGCGTATCTGAAAATGGGGTAAAAAGCGAGTGGCTGGATAAGAGAGTTGCGAACTTGTAATACGTTGCGCGGGTGAGAGAGAGAGAGAGGATCCGACACCTCTCTCTCTCTCTCTCTCTCTCTCTCTCTCCCTCTCCCTCTCTCGTGTATACACACCGTTCGCCTTCTTCTTGTACATGCCTTGATGAAGCGGGGAAAAAGACGCGTGGCGAACCTGCCGGAAATTGTCTTTGGACGTACGCTGTTTTCTTTCGCGCCGCCTCGTTCTTTCGGCTGCTTTCTTTTTTCGCTCCCCCTCGCCATCTCCTGTATCCTATATATATATACATATATATACACACGGATACACCATTCAACAGCCGTGCACCATCATATTTGTATAGCAGAGTGAATCCACCGTTATGCTTCATCCTCGTCGTTTCGCAAAAAGCCAGATTATCATGCTGTGATTCTGCATCCCATCTATCGAGCTCCTTTTTTCAGCCAATCGATCGCTGACTGCCATAAGCGTTACACACTTCGTCGATAGAGCGAACAGGCCATTAATAAGGTGCGAGTTTTAATGGAATCTTTACCAATGTGAATTAGTCATGTTTGGGTATATTACAGTGATCTACTAGAAGATGATTTAGCGAAAGAAAAATCCATTTATAGAATGTTTGTATTATGCAATTATTGGTGAGTCCTTTGTCTATAACAAAATACGGTTCGATATAACGTTATGCCTGTCATGGGGTCCAAAAGGTGGTTGATATACTTTCATCGGCGCTCGAACCTCGTAAATAGTGGCGCAACATAAAAAAAAGAGTCTGCATAAAGGTAGGAGAGAAAGAGAGAGACAGAGAAAGAGAGAGAAAAGGAAGGAGATAAAACCGGAGTTAGGATCACGAAGGCGTAGGGTCCCACCCACAAGGCTTCGTAGTTGGGCCCAGACTCTCTCGCGAGTTTCTCTCGTGACCACCTCGGGCTGATATGTCGAACCAAAACTTTTCTCTCTCTTTCTCTCTCTCTCTCTCTCTCTCTCTCTCTCTCCCTTTTGCCTCTTCCGCCGTCGTGCGGCTCTCACGAATATCCTTCCCATGATTTACTCGCGCCTCCTTTATCGATCGTCTAACTTTCCTGCTTTGGCCTTAGGAGACACACGGTGCGCAGAGAGAGAGAGAGAGAGAGAGGAGATATAGTCAGCGGTTACCTCTTCCCTCGTAGTTCGCTCCTTATCTTTAGGGCTACCCTTCGGGAGAAGGGAGCAGGAGAAAAGAAAGAAAGAGAAAGAGAGAGACTCTCGATTGATTGACTGCGCGTCCGCTGCCTAACTCGGCACTCATCACCGTCCACGGCTTTCGTCTCTCGTGATTGATGCCACCGATATTGTCCGGTTAGAAGCTTTTAATGGTGGAATAGGCCACCGAGTTGCCGACGACGACGACGACGACGCGACGATGCGACCCGTTGTGTGCATTTCTGTGGGTGTACTTTTTTTTTTCTTTTATCGAGACTGAGAAGCTAAGGAATAAGCGGGTCTTTCCTATCGATTGCAGAAGACTAGCCGCGCGATGTTTGTCTTTGCGTTCGTTCAACCTAACGTATTCTTTGTAATACATATAGACTGTACATTTCTTTTATGCATGTTATTTATCAAATAAGTTTTGTTTACAATTTTTGTGTTTTTTTGTTACAGGTAAGTTGGCATCGACTTTGGAGAGAATTGTAGTATATTTAAGAAAGTACTGATCGATCTTGGTAAAGTATAATAACCGAGGTTTACTACTTCAATATAAACATCGCTGAACTTTTGATTTTTCAAATTACACTTAACCTATATAAACAAGAAACGCTCCATCATCGCATTCCTCTCAAGCTAGAGGAAGCGCGACACCCAAAACAAGAGCAAACAATGGATAGATATTCTTCTAGATCAACGCCATTAACGAGTCCATTCGTACTGGTCCCCCATAAATTTCAGTATATATCGCGGGCGCCGTCGTTAATCTCGCGCGGCGCGGGCCTCGGCTCGTCGTCGAAAAATCAATTTTCGTACATATACGAGCCGTCACTGTGCCAACAGCACCTCGTACATTTCTTGCTGGGCAATTACTCGCACTATTCCTCCTTCTCTCCCTTTCTCGATTGCATGAGAAACGATCTACGCCGTCTGGTGCTCAATCTTCGACTCTAACTCTTCCTCTGTCTTATAATATATCCTCTCGGGTGTAGGAAGGATAGATAGATAGAGAGAGAGAGAGAGAGAGAGAGAGGAAGGGAATAGACAATTTATTTCGCGAAACGTCGATATAAATTTCGCGACTATCAAACCGCCTCGACGCACAGACCAAAATTTCAGGCTGATTGCTGCTCTCGATACGACTTTTTTTTCGGTACGACTGTACACCACGAACTTTGCCAATTAAAACATTATACGCATATATATATATATTTCGTGCGTTATAATGATTTGGCTATGTGCTTTTTTTCTTCTTTTTTTCGACCGTTGCTCAATCGTTGGAGGAAAAAAAAAGAGTTCGTACCCTCGAATCTTATCTTTGCGGTTAGAGCTATCATCGTTCACAATAAAATTAGTATTTAAAGAACTTGGCCTTATCGACGCATCGTCCTGTACGTTCACCATTCTCTAACAAACAGGCTAGCCTGTATATAAAATTATAATTACATAAACTTACCAACATTATTAAAAGCAGCTTATATTTTCCACAATTGTCTATATGCGCACGGAGTAGTCGAGAAATTCCAGCTCTACTCTTGTGGTCACTGGACGCGCACCGCGATATTCCACGTAAGGCCGCAGTCTCTTATAAATATTCAAGCCGGCTCGGAGGACAGTTCAATGGGCAACGGCAGATTGTCAATTACGCGACTGGTATTCGTCGCCTCTGTGAGTCTGTGTGTGTGAGAGAGAGAGAGAGAGAGACAGAGCCCAGGGTCTCCGCCAGCGATAATTCAAAGGTCAAGATCATCAATCTGCGGCCAGGCGCGAGCGCAAAGAGAGAGAGAAACAACGAACGCGCGAAGCTTTTTGCTTTCTGGGGTCTCGTAGCTGTTGTAGCCGCGCAGTCTTTATATGGACTGCAGCTACTTTTCTGCTATCCATATATATATATATATATATGCATGCATCGAGATGCATTGGTGCGTTTGTGGCTTATATACGGGTATAAAATATTGCGGTGCGGCTCTCTCTCTCGCCTTGTTAACGTGCAGTTTTTCAGAATGTGTAAGTGTGTACTTGCTTTTCGAGTCCGTTAAAATATTCATGAAGTTCGGTCGCTATATAGGAGTTATTTATACAGCAAATAGTTATACGCTGTTTATCCGCTTATTAAGTCGAGTACTGTGAGCTAGGCGAGAGGAAAAAGAAAAACGCTGTCCCTAGTCGCCATTATCATAAAAGGTTTTCGAATAACCGCACGTTTATCAGACTAACAATGCGTAATAATGCCATGCGTGTCGGGGCGGGTATAAGTGTATGAAAAGGGAAGGATGATAGAGAGAGAGAGAGAGAGAGAGAGAGAGAGAGAGAGAGAGAGGACGCGGCTAATACTCCACTATCCTCTTAGGATTGTTCACCTTCGTCCTGATCCTCCGTCCTGTGTTTCTCGTTCCTCTCGCGCGCGCATATAAGAGGGTCTTTATCGTCTCTCTCGCCCCATACGTTCCACTCGTCTCGTCTCTCCTCGCTCTCTCTCTTACACACACACACATACGAGATAAAGCAGCGCTGGGATGATCGACGCTGTAAATAAAGTATAGAAATACGTATATGTAAATCACGGGCGCACCCACGCCCACCACTCTTATCCTCTCTCTCTCTCTCTCTCTCTCTCTCAGTTGCAGCGGCTCTCGTGCTTTTTCATCTCCCTCTCTCGTGGTGCTTATACATACACACATATATATATACACACAGCGACGCCTTTATCTTCGACTGAGATATATACACTATGTAACTCGTCTGCGCTGGCTGCTCGCTCGAATGCCGCGTTATATATGTGTGTGTGTGGGTGGAGGAGAGTGTCTGAAGGATCGGACGCGAGGTTTAGATAAAGGCCGCCGCGAGGGCTTACTATTAGAGCGTGTTTTACAAAATCGCTGTACCGTTAATGCCTGAAATTGCCGATAGTCTGTAAAAAAGTGACGCGGCCGCAGGATCATCTTTTCATTGTGTATAATTAATTTCTTTTCTAGCGCTCTCGCGCACGTAGACGAGTCTTGGCTTTTCTTACGCCGCTTTCCTGGTGCTCGCGCGTTGGGAAGAACAATATTAACGCTAACTGCACGAGCTTCTTATATCTCGTAGAAAAATTATACGTCATTTGGATCAGTGTGGAAATTCCCTCTTCGCACGAAATACATCGAAGGCATAGCGTATAAATGTAAAGGCCGACACTTGGCCGTGCGCGCATCAGCTGGCTTCATATTACTCCGCGAGACCGTGTGCAGTTACGTTTTCGAGCCTCTCTCGTCCTCCTCCACGAGATAAAGAAGCCACTTTTCTTTCCTCTCTTATACGCTTCGACGTTTTTTGCCGACGTCCCCTCTCGAGTGCATGTCGCTTCTCCATCTCTCCTTTCCTTCTCTCCTCCTCCTCCTCGTCCTCCTTCTTCTTCTTCCGCGGCAACAGGCTGGAAACACGATATCTCGCCGGCATCGATGCCGATAACTCAACGATCTCCTTTTTCCCCAACGGAGAAGGAGAGAAAGAGAAAGAGAGAGAAAGGAGCTATATATATTCCGGCATGAACGATCGCCTCTCGTAAATCAAAATCGCTACCTTTTTCACAAGTCCGTCCGCGCGAAATAAGAGAGAAACGGCTGTGCACGCGAAGCCGGGCTATTGTTGCCGCGGAACGAGTGTGAAGTTTCGCGCGCGGCTCCCGCGTAATTATTGTTTTTCCCCCCTTTTTCGCGTAGCCGTGAAAGATAAGGAAGTGGCCGCGGCTGGGTAAAAAAAAGGGCCCTGCCGCGGCGGCAGTCATTATTTTAGGTGTTGCGGCTGCGCGGTGCAACAAATGGTGAGTTTGGACGAGGGCGAAAAAGAAAAAGCCCGGGAAATTACGTAATTGTGCTCAATAACAATTTACGATTGTCAACGTAAAAAAGACCGGTATATATACGAGACTACGGCGTAGCTTAACGAGAACACGGAGAGAGGGTTAAAAAAATCGATAATATATATACGTGTTTCGGAGACACTGCAAAGTCCACGTGCTCGATCGTCGGTTTTCTACCGCGGTGCGTTCTCCGTCCACTTCTTCGCCATCGCCCAACCCGTATATATATACCCTCCGTCCAAATCGTAAATAAGGACGCGATTGTCCTTTTAAGCGGCCCTTTCCAAGCCCTTGGACCTCGAGTCTACATACATACTCACGCACACATACACTTCACGAAAGGGGGGCCCCATACTGATTGTCCGTAAAGAATGGTAGCCGCATGACGGGGCCATTGTTCGCGTGCCTGTACGTGTGTGTGTGTGTGTACGTTTGCCGGAATATTCTCTCCTCGTCTTCTCCGGTAACACTGGGCGCTTTCTTGGACGTGTAATAAGTGCGTGCAGTGTGAGAGCGCGCAGCCAGTACCTGCCTCCTCTCTCTCTAAGCATTATTAAAGCGCTGGATGTAGGATATATTTTTACGAATAAGCTACGTGCGCGTATAACGAAGCGTTCTTTCAAGCTGAAGATACTGTCGAAGGCTGCTTCTTCCGTTCTTAATCAGCTCTCACCGAGTAGCAGCGATTTTGGCCGGTAAATTAACGCACTTTTTATCTGAATTTTTATTGCACCGCGATGTCACTTTTCCACAGTTGTAAAATAATAATTTCAGACTGCGCGCACGCGCGCGCAATAAGATGTTACGCAGAGCGCGGTTTGATTGAATTTACAACTATACTTAGGGAATTATTGCGGCAAAAAGATTCTTCATTGCCGAAAAAAAAAGGTGAAGAAGGAGCAGAAAAGGCAGAGAGAGAGAGAGAGAAACGCAGAGCGCGAGCACATTTTTTGATCCCGTAATATATTGATCCGTAGAGTCTCTCTCTCTCTCTCTCTCTCTCTCTCTCTCTCCTTTTCTACCCAGGCGAAAAATTCGCTACCGGTGGTTTACAGTAATCCCCGTGTCGTAAAACAGCGAAAAATATTCTGCGGCGTGCAGATATCGAACGAGTCTGTAAGAGCGAGCGAGAGAGAGAGAAAGAGGAAAAAAAGAGGATAGAGGGGAAGCCTTTGAGCCGCGAAGGGGGAATTCTGAATAGCGAAGCGTCCAATGGCAGTATAAGAACGAGCGAGCGTGCGAGCGAGAGAGAGAGAGAGAGAGAGAGAGAGAGAAGGAAAGATCCGGCGTGCCTTTACGACGGCCGGCATGCGAAACAACCTGTTGATTGTCTTATACCTGTTGCACAAGGAGTCAGAGAGCGAGCGGAGCAGAAGCTGAAGGCAGCCGAGCACCAGCACCACCAGCAGCAGCTCCTTTTGCTACTCGCGATCCTTGCATAGCTTTGCCTCGAAACGGGCCTTTTTCTTCTGCACACTTTGGTCCTGCCTATATATGTACGAGCTCGCAGCTTCTGGCTCCGTGTGTGTGTGTGTGTCCCTGCATCCTCGTTACGCTATTACGCTAGTTTTACGTCCGTTTTTTCGGATATGCTGCGGTAGCTGTACTTGCCGATGCGTTATTGCTTCATCGCTTGGCCAGTTGTTGTTTTTTTTTCCTTGCTCCGTTCCTCTAGGACTATAATAATTGTAGTCGAGGGTGAAAAAAACGTGCGAGCAAACGATATTCGACATTGCTTACGCGCTTATTAATGCAGAAACAAAGAAATTATGGTATGGTATGAGAAAATCTTTATTGGACATATCCGACCGATCTATCGGATTCCCGCGAAAAACAAAAAGACTATATCGGATCGATCATGATCTAGTGATCCCGAAAACATTGTGTAATTTATGCGACGTCGTGTCGTCTCCGTGCGTCCTTTCGTGTTATTTCCTTTTTGTTCCCTCAACTTTCGGGCGATGTATCGGAACGCATATCTTCTCTCTCCCTCTCTCTCTCTCACCGGGTGAAGAAATTGTCCGAGGACAAGAGAGAGAAAGAGAGAGAGAGAGAGAATTTAATTCGATTTGGGCTCCAGCGCGCGGCGAATGATAAATCGCTTTGTTTCGCTGCGATTAGAGATATAAATTAAGGGGACGATGACTCGGTGAGTTTTTGAGAGGGTGGAGGTGGGGGAGAGGGAAGAGTCCATCGTTGGACGGACCTTAACGAGAACCGCCTATTTTAATAAAGTTCTGATTCGATCTTCTTTTTTCGATCGTTTTGTGCGTTCCGAGCGCGGACGAGAGCGACGCTTTATATATTAGTTTATTAATATGCGAGTTTGATGTACTCGCGGCCGATGAAAGGTCAAAATATACAATGATGAACCGATGGTGTTCTAATTATCCACGGTGAGCCCACCTATATACATATATAAGCGCTCGTTCCTTCCTAGCTCAAAGTGTTTAAATAGCATCGCAATGACTCCGTACAATTTCTCTCCTATTATTTCTTTAAGGTCTTCGATAGACTACCTGCGGTCGAAACTATACCGAAGTATGTGTAACGATTACTCGTCGATACATCTATGAGAATCGCACGCTTATGAAGAGGAACAACCTCCGCGCGATAACCCAACATTATTTTCTCTCACGACTGCAGCCTTGAGTATATGTATATGAAGAGCCTTTTGGAGAAAAGTGTCGCTCCTCAACGACACAGTAGATCCCTTCTGCGTTTCATCTTGCTCGGCGATCTGTATAGCCCTTCGTTAAAAGAGGGGACGAGAAGGAGTGCACGGAAGAGCATTACCCATTCAAATTGCGCTTATCGACCTCCTCGAAGAGCCTGTCCTCGCTCTTCTCTGTGTGTGTTGGGTTATATACGCGTGTGTAGGTGAACGCGCGAGCCCTTTTAAGGATCCCGACGAGCCTCGAACCCTACGGGTGAATGAAAAAAAAAGGACGAGAGGCAAACTCGTTTCGGCATCGAAGGAAAGCAGCAGCAGCAGCAAGAAAAGAGAGAGAGAGAGTCTGATTCATTTTTGTACTGCACACACATACAGTCGCGCATACCTATATGCCTGAGCGAGAAAGGGAGAGTTTGAATGCTGCTGCTGCTGTTGGCGATGCGGGCACTAGAGGAATATAACCTTTCCCCAAATTCTCCTCCCGTGTTTTTTAACCTCTCTCGAGGATCTCCTCTTTCTTCCTCTCTTCTGCTTCCCCCCTCCCCGCCTTTCTCTCTCTCTCTCTCTCTCCCTCTCTCTTCCACTGTTGCGCATCTTGGTCCTTTTTTTCGAGGCCGAGAAGAGCTCGCGTGTCTCGATCTCGTTCGACCGCTTCCCCCAGACCACTCCCAATTCACGATCCTCGGCTATGTCCATCCGTCCATCCATCCATCCGCTTGTCCGTTCAGCAGCAGCAACAGCAACAGCAACAGCACCAACAGCAGCAGCATCCCTCTTTTCTTTCCTTTTTCACTCAGCTCGAGACTCTTCTTCTTCTGCTTCTCTCCCTCTCTTTCTCTCTTTCCTTACTACTTACTTTCTCCCTCTCTCGCTCTCAAATCACTCTAGAAGCCGAGAGAGAGAGAGAGAGAGAGAGACTTCGTTAATGCTCCGGCAATGAGTGCAGTGTGTAGAGAGACGAGGCGCTGAACGAGTTCTAGGACGTCATTAATGCTCCAACACTCGCAAATGCTGCACATATAAAACTTTGTTGCTCGGAAAGTACTGCTATTGCAACACCTATATATATATATATATATGTGTGTGTGT
>UELV01138676.1:0-21093 GCA_900490015.1 Megastigmus stigmatizans
AGGTAAATCCTTATTTAAAGTACCTAAGAGCATATTAAATGCATTCCCTGACATACCTCATAATTCAAAAATTTGTTCGAATTGTTACAAAACATTTCAAAAGAATTCAAAGACTCAAAATACATCGTCAAACGAATCTTCTGATCTGCTAATGGAAGTTGATTCTTTAAATGGCTCAATAGAAATAGACGATCGAGATTCGCACAAGCTCCGTGAAGGTGAAAATAAAAGTTTAACATTAAGAGAAGTACAATTAGAAGAACTGTTGACAGGACTTAAAGAAAAAGTCGCAAACTTAGATACCAACGATCCTTTACGATTGCGAATTCTCACCATTGCTCCAGAATCTTGGAGTTGTAGAAAAATAGCTGTTGAATTCAAAGTAAGTCGACATCTGGCTGGCAAGAGTAAAAGAATAAAATCAAATTATTTTTATAGCCTAAAACTAGTGTTTTATTTTTTTCCCAACACAGGGAAACTTACTTTTTGAATACCCCTCGTATATTAATCATTTTATTAAATTTATACTTTGAATTTTTTGATATTATAATTTGTACAAAAATCAAGCAACAAAGAATCAAGATAGATTCGCGCAACTAAAGATCAAGTAACAAATTTATCCTGTGTTCCAGTTCATGACATTACAAAGCTTTAGTTTAAACAAGTATACAGGTCATAATCACATATTCCGTAGATAAAATAAACAAGATGGAAATTTTAACTAGGTTAGAAAACACCCAATGGAAAGTATACATATAAATAACGTTGTCTGTCGTCGTGGATGCATATAAGTACTTGCCTCTGACGCATTCGTGATACATTTAATTTATAACATAATAATCGCAATACTCGTAATGAAATTTTATATATGCTTTATAAGTAATCTATTTTCCAGTTTTTTCATTTTCGTAAATCATGTATATTCGAATGTACATACAAAATTTTACGGACACACGACAAATATTTTTGAAGTAACAGGAAAATTTGTAAGCACGTCTTGACGGCGTTCGAGATTTAGCAGAGCAGAGGTTCGAGCGGTAGCTGCTCTTATACATAGCCTACTCCTTTTATTTAGTCGTCTATACTACTTGTACTAATCTATTGTCTACTATTATATAGCTATTTAGGAGTGTCACATGCCTAGAAAGTTTAATTTGGGAAGGATAGTTTACTAAAAATATTTGTTACAGTAATTATGGTTTATGAAATTTTATTTGCAATAATACTTACGCATGTGCGTATCTCCCCATTCTTTCGTATTTTACGATAACTCCTGTCCCGAATGAACGTACAAATGTATATAAAACGATCAACGTGCAGAGAGCGCTCAAATATCTCCATGAGAAGCTACAAATGACATTTTGGTTCAATTTAGATAGTTGACGCTTGATACATCTGACGCATGATGTCTGTGGAGTCATTGGTAATTCAGCATTTTAATGAGCAGTGTAGAGATGAAATAGAAAAGAATTGGTTTATATAGTTATTGCCACAAAAGTTTGAATTCCAAAGTCAAATTACTATTACTATTACTACAATTATATTAATGTGTTAGTTTTCTCGTGTTTATTTCCGAAAATGATCAGCATATTGTCTCAATGTTGACATGATGGAATGTACATTATCTGTTTTTTAATTTTATAAGTACAACTAAAAATGTCAATTATATAGTAAATACAAATATTAGGAATATAGACATAAAATATTTATTATTTCTGATTATTACGCTACGAGCGTGGTGAGAAATTGCATCTCGTTAATATTAAGGAGGTTCATCAGGTACGTAGGAAGTTAAAACAAAGTTGCAACAGACTTATTATTTACTAACCTATCTAACATTTTCTGCAAAAAAATGCGAAGTTGCCGGTATCTTAAAAATGCTTAAGCTTAGCTATTTTACACAAAAAACATATAAATTATAAGTTTTATAGTTAAGCTAGCGAGTTGTACAAGGTCTTAAAATATTCGCTAAATATTCTTTTACGTCGTGTAAAAGTTTTTCTGTAAATTCTTCATTAATAACTATACAGTTCAAGTTAAAAGTCTAGAAAAATGCAACTCTACATAAGACTCAATGTTAAATTGCAAAAATTTATTTTATTGATATCTCATTAGTAAGGGTACTAAACAACTTAAAAATTTAACATGTTCAATGTATAATAATAAACTTATATTTATAATTTCATGAAAATCTGTTCGTTAATTCTAAACCTGATGAACCTCCTTAACTGCACGAAATATCATAATAATAAGGTTCGTAATAATAAAATATCAAAATAAATAATAATTGTTGACCTCTTTATGCTTTAGTTTTTATTAAAAGTTAAATATACCTAAGTAAATGTATGAATTATGTTTAATAATATATATTCCATGTAAAATTCATTATTACATCTTACCTGTATAATACGTCCCGAGCACTCAGTTTTGCATTTCTTCCATAAACAACGTCACTTATTATGTTTACACTTATTTTCCCTCTTAATCGAATGTTATAATACTATTTACACAAAACAACACCAAATAAATTAAAAGTTTATATTTACTGTATAATATTGTCAAGCTGTATAACGCAACAGTATTTACCAACTGTAAACGCTTCTCTGCGCAACAGTATTTACCGAGTGAACTGAAAATGACTGCAGCAGAAGACCTTAAGCTATGATGCCATTGAATATACTGTCGAAAGAAGTATGGGGATATCCAAGTGACACACAATTATTAAGAGCCTTGGCAGTATACAGATCAACAGATGTGTTACACTTATTCGTCTGCTGCGATTGCGCGGACACGCTGATGATGCCAATTTTGAAGTACTTATCATTTTATTCTTATCATAATAAGTTATTTAAAATAATACAACAACTATAGTTAGCCTTTGCGTATGAGAGGGATATCATTAATTTTTTCTCAACACTACAAGGTCCATTTTTAAAATTTAATAAAAAGTTTCAAGATACGCTTAGGTATAATCTACAGTATAGCGCATTATTGTTTCTAAAATATTTCACGATAAAATTACAATTTCGGACAAAAAAATCGTATTCATTTTAATTAAGAGACTTTTGAAGCTCAAAAATGTTTTTTTTAATAATAATTTAAACAAAAGTCTGGTTGACGAGATTCATTACTAATAGATTATTTTACAATAATTATTTTCAGGCTTAAAGTCTTCAATTTTATTTTATTACCCCAAGATGATTTATTAAATTTTTAAAATTATATTGAACATGGAATGTTTCGGCGAACGAATTTTGTTTTTTACCTAATCAATAAAGATACTTGGAAGCCTATCCTAAAAATATAGAGCAATAAAATCATATCTTCAATGCAATTTAATTAAGATTATGTTATCTCTGAGTTTGCGAAGAAATCGCTTAGAGAGGATAATCTTTGTTCCTCAGTAGTTCGCATTTACGTAAACAATTTGTAACCGAAGTAGAAAGTGGCAGCAGCAACAAGAGCAACTGTTGGCAAAGTCACGCAAATTAGCCTGCACCTTTTGGGCGATGAATGAAAAACTGCAGTAGTCATCTTAGAGTCGCCGGGCTCGACGCAATGAGAATTAAAATATTAAGTCTCGAGGAGCTCTTTCTTGTTCATGTTTAATAGGCCATTGTCGAGCAGCCGGAATGAATTCGGGAAAATACGCGAAGGCAGGCATAAACCTCGGTGTCTCTCTCTCTCTCTCCACCCCTCCTCTCCACCCTTGGCGACATTAATAATCTCTGGCGCTCGTGTGCCACTCCCGTTTTCCTCCTCTATTTCTCTCTCTCTCTCTCTCCCTCTCTCTCTCTCTCTCTCTCTCTCTCTCTCTCTCTCTCCCCCAACTCCTTTCACCTAAGAACAAGTAAAACATTACGCTATTGGATTAGTTACGTGACTCCTCGAGTGAAACGCTCTTCTGACTCTCAACTAAAATACACTGCCTAAAAGAAGAGGAGATGGAAAAGCAGGGGAAGAGGGAGAGTGAGAGAGAGAGAGAGAGAGAGAGAGTCTTGGCGGTATGTGGCAGTATATATATCTGGGAAAAGTGATTACGTGACAATTGCACCGCGGCTCTCACAGCCGCCCGAGACTTTGATAGTTTAGTGGTAGTAAGTTCGGATAAGTGACTACGTGGCAGTGCTGTAGCCTCACTCGCTCTTGGCTTTGTCCTGATTCCGTCCACAATAGTGCTAATTTGAAGGATAGTTTTCGAGGACTTGATGGCAGGGATGATGCTTCAATAGTGGACGAACAATTTCGAATTGTTCCAAAAATGTTGCTCTTTATTTTTGAGAGGAATTGATATTTTAATAGTAATTTAATTGTATAATAGATATATAAGGGATATAAAATACGCAATAAAATATATGTAGTTTTTTATAAAAATTTTCAAGGTTTCAACTTACTCGTAATTGTTTCGATATTGATAAGAAAAAACAGATAAAGTATTATCTTAAATATCAAATTCAAACAATTTGGTTTAAGCTTACTTATACTTCATATATTACGTAAAGTATCTATCGCGACTAAATTATCAGCTTATTCAACTGTTTACTTCCTAAAAAGAAAGCTATGGTCATAAAAACATTCTATTTTAATCTCTACTATAAGCGCATTTGAATAAAATTTTATAGACTAACTTTATTGGGAACCTTTTTTAACACCTTTCTCACTTTTTTACCCTGCTAAAACAATATCTTAATCTGGATGTACAGAATTTAAATTCTTTGAAAACAGAGCATTATTGAATTAAAAGCATAGTTTAAATCGATCATGATCTCGTATTTTCAGTAAGAAATGAGATAACTTAGTCTCACAAATTAAATTGCCCTAACATAACTGATTTATATAGTGAATTGTAACATACAGTATTTGTCCAACATTGGTAAAGTATTGGTGTACGATATGTTCAATATATTTAGATTAAAGTAATTATGGAATTGTGTATTTTATAGTTATTGTATATAATACCTACAAATTTTCTCCTAATAGAAGAATAAAGAATACATACATATATGTCATATATTTATTACAATATTTTTACAGTAGATAATTGTTTTCGTGTAATAATTGTACATGTGTTACACTTATATATATGTAATACTTTTCGTTTGTTCACTTTTTAGAGAGATTCTATAAGTTTAATGTTTTTGAGAAATTCAACCACTTTTTTTATTTGGTTTGGGGAATTTAGTGCGATCTTGACGTCTTTCGTTATTGGATTTTTCTTCTTTTTGAGCTATACTTTTGACATTCGATCAGTAGATGTTCTGTTGTTAGGTATTTTTTACACAGATTGCAATATGCAGCTTCTTTACTCAGTAGATGTGAGTGTGTTAGGTAACTGTGACTTATTCACATTCTTATGACAGCCACTTGTTCTTTACGAGCGAGTTTTAAACCTGGACTTTTAGAACATGTGTCGCTTCTAATTTTATGCAAATATGTATTCTTTAGACATCCAAAAATTATTCCAGGTTTCTTTAATTAATCGGGCTATTGTTGAGGCTGAGTGTGGTGCTGGTTGAGGTGTATCTATTTTATTTTCGTCTGTGTATGCTGCTTCTTTAGTTGATCTTTAGTTTGTGCAAATTGATCTATAACAATCAAAAATTTTTGTTTATGGCTGTAAACCTCTTTTTTGAAGTATTGATAAAATTGATAAAATTGCATAATTTATATATAATCCGTTATAATCTCTAAGAAAGTAGTGAAATCTATAAAAGTTTCCTTTAAAAAAGTAAAAATTGAGGCCAGTATGATTTGTCTTCCCCAGCACAATTAAATTTATTTTTGAACCAAATCCTATATACTATGATAAATAAAATCTCTTTAGTCGCTGTATCGATAATCTCTTACCGATAATCGTCATGAACCAAAATATGTAAATGATATATATGAGGCATTTCACGTCAACTCTCCTAGCGCGGCGCGCTAACGCCAAATCATGCTATTTCTAACTCATATTTGCAGTACTAAAATATACTTAAAAAAAATATCCAATAGATGTTTTCGATGTATTTTTTCCTCAGCTTTCCAATGGTGTAAGCAGTTTTTTCAAAATTTCATATTTTCACCTTTAAAAATTATAAAACGTCTTATATCTCAAAAAAGGTATTTTTAATATTTTTTTTCATGTTTTAGATGGAAAGCTGAGGATTTTTTACATAAAAAAACTTTTTTTCCAGAAAGTGCTCAAGATGTTTTCTTCGAGAAAAACGATGCGAAAGAGTAGACTCACCACCGCCGCCGTGCACGGCGCAAGGTACGGCGCGCGACCCCACGCGATGCACTGTTTATTTTTTTACTCCATAGGCGGCTTCTATATCATAATTACTATTCTGCAGATAAATCATCAAAGGGACTCTATATAAGAGCATGACTTTTTGTCAAAATGACTATAGGATTTTTTTAAAATTCCTTTTTACGGCGTGTATTCTCGATTTAATAGTGTTCTTCCTGCAGTATATGAGAACTAAATCACTCACTAAATTATTTGAAATTATTGGTTTTATTATATTTTTACTTTATTGTATTAATTATAATGGATGTAGTGTGGAATAGAATTATTGCAAAGAAACCAAGGTCTTTTATAGCAGTAAAGAATCTTACGAAAAAACTGTCTTGAAACTAAAATCAAGGCTACATGGGACTAAATCTATACCAGGAACTTTACAATACCATACTATTATTCCGATAGATGAAAATAGATTGAAACTCAAAAAAACATCTTTAAGTTCTGAATTTAAAATATTTCAAAAAAAAATTATTAAGCAGAGAAAAGATAAAAAACGAATGGGGTAATGGGCAGACAAGTCTGCACGCTGTACTTTGCGCCGTGCGCGGCGGCGGCGATGAGCCTACTCTTTCGCATCGTTTTTCTCGAAGAAAACATCTTGAGCACTTTCTGGAAAAAAAGTTTTTTTATGTAAAAAATCCTCAGCTTTCCATCTAAAACATGAAAAAAAATATTAAAAATACCTTTTTTGAGATATAAGACGTTTTATAATTTTTAAAGGTGAAAATATAAAATTTTGAAAAAACTGCTTACACCATCTGAAAGCTGAGGAAAAAATACATCGAAAACATCTATTGGATATTTTTTTAAGTATATTTTAGTACTGCAAATACGAGTTAGAAATAGCGTGATTTGGCGTTCGCGCGCCGCGCTAGGAGAGTTGACGTGAACTGCCTCATATACATATATATGTTTTTGGCTGCATAACATTAAATTCAAATTTTCAACTAAATAATCAATTCTTTAATACAGTTTCGATATTATTGTAAAAATTGAGCTAAAGAAAGTGAAATTGACGAATAAGAAATTTCTGTTAAAAGTACAAAACATTTTTTGACCTACTTTTAACATTAGGTTAAAAATATCATGTTTTGAAAATATGGTTATAACTTTAGAATTTCTTTATTAATTGATATGAAATTTTATTCAATTTTATAGATTATTGTTAACATGAATCTATTAAATTTTCAAGAATTAATATTTTATATTTTTTGATAAATTAACAATATTATGAAAAAAACGGTTTTCTGTCAGATTCGATAACTGGTGTAAAACTGCTCAAATTTTTTCTAATTTTTTTATATAAATAGCATTTTTATTCCTTGAGAGCTGTATATTATTATATACATTTGGTTAATAAGCTTTGAAGATATTTCAATTTTTCTGATTTTTAAGATTTTTTAAAATATTTATATTTTAATAATGATTTGATGGAAATTGATGTTTAATATCTCATTTTATTTTTATTCTCAAATACTTATAAAATATAATTTATTGAATTATAATTTTTTTAAATTTGGTGGATAAACCGAGTAAAACAAATATTTATACTTTGAAATCACTACATGCGTTCTCGAGATACAGAGGCGTACGTACACACACAGATACACACAAACACGAAAAAAAAAACGGCTACTAATTCATTGGTACTTAGCTTCCTCTAATTTAATGGTTTGTTCCAAAATGTAATTTATTAGTGATTTAAAAGTCAAAATTTCACTTATATGAAATTTTCGAATTTTTATATGCGAATCCAGATCGCACCTGATCACACATGATTACAGTGGATCACGGTAGATCACAGTGGATCACTGTAGATCATAGACGATAAAAGTCAATCTGACTTAATCATAGTTAATCTCAGTTGATCACAAACAATCACAGTCAATCACAGTAGATCACAATCAATCTTTGCTAATCACTGTAAATTATAGTCCATCACACATAATCATAGTCGATCTATGTCGATCACAGTAGATCCCGGACGGTCAACGTCAATATTACTTAATCACAGTCAATCGATCACAATAAAGCCTACAAGATTTCATAAAACAGATGTAAAGTATAAATTAATTAACATGGAAAAAATTTTAGTGAGGTTAAAAATCAAATTCAAAGAATATAGGAGTGGTTCGTCTGCGTCCTGTAGCTCTCATACTTGCTACCGCGACCCTTGATCTCTTAAAGTAACAAAAAGGAAATCGCCTCTCTATACGTCTATAATACTCACTAAAATGAATTCCAGGCCTGAGAAATCGAGCCTTAATAATAATTAAGTCGCAATCATAAATCGTCGCCTGCAAAAGTCCACAATAAACACTCACACATAGCATGTCAACATCCATAATTCGCTTTTATATCCTAACCGCTCTTCAGTATAGACTTCCCAGTGCCCAAGCCCCACTACATATATTATTATACGATAGTTCGTAGACGCGTGGGTGTACATGACGCGGCTGATCGTGTCATCGAGATCACGCGGAAAAAAGCTCTTGGATCGATTCCCAACTTCCTAACTACCCAGCTTCTACTCTTCCTTATTCGCTTGCGATATATAGAAACGTGCGCGACGAGCAGCTTTATATACCTACGAACTAGCGGATTCGCCCCTCCCCCCTTCCCCCTCTCTCATATTCCGCTGCAGGGAAACTTTATATATATCCAGGCACTCTGGGCGTAAAATCTAGGTTAAGGAGCCGTCAGGACGAATTTACGGCGATAATATAGGTGAAAAATTGCATTTCATTGAGGCTGCGGAGCTGTTCCATCCTCTCTCTCTCTCTACTCTTATTATCTCCTAACGCTGGCTTATATATACATACACGTATAATACTGGATGCACCTATCTGTGTACGTACACATAATGTGTGTGAGTGTGTGCGTGTATAGATGCATCGATCGCGTCGGCATACTTGTCGGCAGGTATTCGAGGGCGCGCATACTCGCCTCTCTCCCTCTCAATTTTCGCGTCGTTCGTCACGCGGCATTCCGCGTCCGCCTGAACCACCTATATATATATATATATACATGTGTACCGCAGAGCCCAGGGCTTTTGCGAATTTCTGAAATAGCCTGGAAATCGTCTTGTGCAGCTGCCTCGAGCGCGCACCGCCTCATCTGCTACTTAGATGCTTCGGATGCTAGACAATCATTTTGCGGAGGATGAACGCAGCTAACGGAGTGGGAAAAGGAATTACTTTGGGTTGTATACATAGGTGCTTGAGCATTTTCGGACTCGTTCTCCAACTAATCTACGAAATTGCACAGCTATTGTTTATTGTGAATACTTTACTCAATTAGTAATTTTAGATTAATCGTTGATATCAATGAATAGTGAATAATACAGATCAACTATATATTGCGCAAAGATGCATAATTCGACAAAGAGACCCTTTGTGCAATCGTGTAATTTAAAAGTTGACATCATTTTCACAATAAATGCAGATTGTACAGTTCATAAATAAAAAAATACATCGATAAGCAAACTCAACGACGTACAACTCGCGTATCTCGAAGAAGCAAAGCTGTAGCTCGTACAATAAAAATCAATTACCATGTAAGGTAAAGCGACATCGCTAAATGTATCTTGCAGCCAATGGATCCCCCCCCCCCCCCCCGAAATTTCTCCATCTCGATTCTACTTACTGGCAAGTGCTCACCTCTGAAGAGGCCAAGACCGCGACGTATCATAAAATAACCAATGAGCCTTACTCGACCATTATACTTCCGTATACATACAGAGAAAGGCTTGATAGATAGAAACGAGCTGGGCATACCTCACTACCCAGCACAAAAGAAATTTGGACTTTTACGAGGCTCGCTCTTAAGAAAGTTAAAGCATGCTCGTGTCGTTAAATAACATCCGGATAAAGATGAGAACCAGCGTCGTTGGCCTGTGCGGCAATTTTCGAGACGCGCGTGCTGTACATGAGACAAGTCGGAGCCGCTCTAGGATCATAAATCCTTTTCACAACTTTCTATGCACATATACTTATATGCGTGTATGCACGGGGAGGAAAAGATCGAAGAAGCTGCGGCACGAGAAAGAAGCGCGAGCAAAAAACCGGTGGAAGGATAAGAAGACTCGCGCGCGCGCCGCAATAAAAAGCAGCCGGATAACTTTATTGTGCCTCGAGATTATTTTCACCCGATGCAGCAAGAGGGGAAGTGTATAAGAAGAAGAAGAAGAAGAAGAAGCCGCAGCGCGCGTCGGCTTATCGACAGTCGCCGCATCGACGGTCGAGAGAGAAGCGAAAGTCGTTGCGTATATAAATCGTCCGTCGATCGAAGGATCCCGCGGGAGCAAAAAATTGGCATAGACAGGCAAATGCCAAGGCAAGCATATACAAGTCTGTTGTATCTATACATATATGTGCAGGGAAACCTGCTCTATGCATTTATAATTCTAATCGATAAAATTGCTTTGATGGATACATTATATAAAATATATATATACAATTACATCTTATCAAACGGTACAAAGAGGTATAATGAGTTAAGATAATTGGTATAGATATTGTTAATCAATACTGTACCAAACAAGTTTCATTGAAATTAATAAATCCGGATTTCGAGAGAGGTAATATCAGTTGCAACAGTATTGGTACTAACTTTGATCGACCCATAATTTTTCTCCCAACGTTGTCGCGCATATCTAACGAACCCCGCAACAACGCGTCAACTCGTAACAATATACCGAATCGTCGAAAGGGCTCTAAAAGCAACGGACGAGAGTTAACGCTGGAAAAAGGGCAATGCGAATGGCGCAGAGAAAAATCACGGTTCAGTAGACCTAAGGGATTCGGTCTGACTAATTGCAGCTCAGGCCTTGCTCACTGTTTGAACGCAGTAGTCTCCGCGCCGATTGAGTTATTCCTAAGAGAAGAATAAACTCGTTGGCAGTTACGAGCTGACGTATATATATATACACTCTATACTGCCTTCTTCCCCTTTTTATCGTTTCCGCACTTGCTGCCTCGTTCTAAGCGCGCGTGGGATTTTTTTTACTGCTCTCAAGCACAACACGCTCTCTCCTTCTCCTGCTCCTTCTTCTACTTCTTCTTGTCTTTTCGAGGCTGTATACGAGCGCTTTGTAAAACGAGCTCGAAGTAGTGGATGCTTAGGCAGAAAGACATTAGCAGTATAAAATGACATAAAAAGTGATAGGTGAGCGTGGTTGCGGAGATGTTGAGACGAAAAAAAATAAAAATACAACTCCTATATACATGAATTTTTCAAAAACACCCAACGCGCTTGGATACTTGATTCCATTCGCATATATGCATCGCTTATAAATCAAACGACTGACTTTTGAAATCTCGAATTTTCCGCATCCCCACATATATAGGTACGGATCGTCATACGGCTCGCGATTGTAAATACCATCCTTTCGAAAAACCATATTGGCCGAAAAGTCGTAGCGAGACCAAGAATCGCTCAAAGGATCGGACACGGTAGCACGGCGTCACGTCACAATGGAGATATTGGAAATTTTCCGGTTCAGTTCGGACTGCAGCCGTTTGATCGTTCATCGCTAGCGCGGGGGTAACGATCATTCCATCCCCTGCACTGCGGAGCCCAGCAGCATCTGGCGCCACTTTAGCCCGGAGTAGCTAGCTGCTGCACGAACTCGGAATATCGAAAACTCGCGCGCGTCCTCTTCTTCCTTATAACCCAGACACCACGTAGCAACGGTTTCGATCGCGTTTCTCTCCCTCCGGTTGTGCTGTGTGCGGTGGTCAGATGCCGTCATTGTCGCGCGAGCGCGCAAAGGAGAAGGAGGACGAGGAGGAGGAGGAGAGGTAAAGGAAGCTTTAGGTGCGCACTGGGACGCGTTCGACAAGAATGAAAGTTGGCCTTCCGGGTAAAGCGAGCGCGGGCGAGGATTTGCCCCGGGACTATGACACATCGACCGGTCAAAGGTTACAGAGACAGAGAGTGGGAAGGAAGATGTGCCTTAGACGGACCGATAACCGAATTTATAGCCGTAAGACCTTTCTCGGAGATAACGGACCTGCAGCTAGCCTCTCTCGCGCACAAGCGACAACTTTCCAAAGACGAGGCGTGCTTTTATTTTGCAAAATGTAAATCGCTGATGTTGAAGGTTGAATTTTTTGCTGGATAATGTAAGCGCGAGCTAGTGTTTTAGACTCTTTTGCTTTTCCTTCCTATTCTTCTTTGTTTTTGCGGAATATCATTTTTTAAAATACTATACTTGCTGTTTCAATCTGGGATACGCGATAGTTTTACATTTATTTTTCAATTTCGTTTGCTTTATGCGAAAGAGTCCACCACCAATTGGATGGTAAGATTTCAGTCTTATACCTTTTCAAATAGCTTCAACATTCGACGAATACGATATGGAAATAGCAGAATTGCAATTTCACTCTCCCAATATTTATGGGAATGTGTGCACCGTTACTAGAGAGTTAATATTTTATGGTATTTGAAGTACTTTGAACAAGTAATAGAAGTAAGTTCATGAATGTCTATTTCTATTGCGAATGTAGAACACTGTATTATACTTTTAGCCTTCGAAAGATCACGAATTGGATCGTTATACATTTAAACAAAAAATATTTATTGTCTACTTCAGAAAATGAAGATCCTTTGAAATAACAATGATATTCAAATAACATTTGCAACAATTTCGAACATGAAAATACATTTTTGAAAAAGTAATAAGTAGGTAAGGTAAAGAGGTTGTTATCGATCGGCTTTTACCCCCCGCGCGACTTAACGTTTCACGTTAAGAATTATTCATCCGCTTGTTTTCTTTTGAATATTTATCATAAATATTCCAACGAGCTCTTGCGCGTTCTGCCGGAGCGTTCGGCTGCGTGCCGCGTGCGCGCTCGAGCTTGTTTTCCGCATATCTGGAAAACTGAATGTGGAAACTTTTCTCTCTCCCGCTTCCCATTTTTTGCTCCGTCCTACTCTTTCCTTCGCTCATGCTATAGTTTTTAAAATAATCTCCGGCTTTACATTGAATAAAGTTGCCGAAGACCTTGTACTGGTTTTCCAATTTAAATTGAACATTGCTAACCTACTTGGAAAAAAGAAAACAATTCGCTTGGTAATAAATTGTTCAGCGAGGTTCTGCGTCTCTTCTCTGCTAGCCATTGTAAATGACGTGCTGTTAAATAGAAAACTTTAAATGTATCGGTAAATAAATTTTAAATAAACAAACAAAGTTGACGTGACATTTAACGATATCGAGCAATTATCGAAAAGAGATGCTGAAAAACTGTTAATCCTACGCGTAATACAGAAAGGCCTAAGAAAGTGAGCAGTACAAAATAGCCTGCCTGAAATTGGCGTCGCATTGCATATAGTGCAACGCTAGAAAATCTGTGGAGCTCAAGCGGATGGGATTTGAGGATTTTGTAAGGCTAGCAGAGATAACATATACTTATGTAGACGTAAATACGCGTAAGATCGGATTGATACGTGGAGGATCAGCTTGAAAAGGCTATCCGACGTTTCATACTGGGTTTCCGACCGTCGAGCTCTACGTACAATATGGCTTTAGGTCGACGAGTGAGGCTATTTTATGGTTGAAATGCGTTTGAAAAATAGCGTTATTATTAATAAATTAACTGCAGAATTATGGATTAAGGATTTATAATTTGCGAGTGAAATATGCTTTCACTGCGTAACTTATTCATCCGAAAAGTTTCATTTCAAATTATATTGCATAATGCGATAATGATTTTAATTATACATGATGCCAAGCTTCGTTAAAATATTGTTAACTTATGATTAAATGAACGAGAATGAAACATTATATTATGTGTTTAAACGATTTTAAAACACCAATAATCCAATAAAAGGAGTTTTAGAAAATAATGCATATTAGTTGGTACGAGTTTTCAAAGGATCTTTTAAAAATACCCAAGAATAAGATTGCTCGGCAAACAGACTTTGAGAAAATTACACGCTGTTGATGCACTACCTCGACCTCAAAAATAGCATTCTAAAATCCTCGTACAGCAGCCAGGCTGCCGATATTCCCGCAGCAATGCCGCCGTGGTTTACCTTGCGAGTGAAAAAAAAAACAACCAGCACATGGGCACGAGGCTCCGATGCATTTTTTTTCGCGCGTGTTTGCCCTGCGGAAACAATAGGTAGGGCGAAAGGTAAAAGTCAAACAGACTACGGCCAAAGATGAAGGAGTTGAGTAAATGGCAACCGATTCGCACACTCCAATTACCCGAGACGTCGACGGAGGAGATTGCTTGTACAGTACTCGGGCGCGTTTAAGTACACGCGCGCGTCTCTTCAACCTGCCAAGTCGTGTAGAGCTTTCGGACTCAAGCTTCACAAGCTTATTTGTCCAGGCAAGAGAGCGAGAGAATGAGTGAGATAGTTGAAGCCATCCGAGGGCAAGTGATTTTCTTGTTGAGTATCTTCGGGCCTTCCTATGCTATAAACTTGCGCTCTCTCTCTCTCTCTCCCCCTCTCCCTCTCTTTCCTGCGTCGGTAGAAACTCGACAATCCTCGTAGATATCATGGAAGCGAAGAAGCCTCGGAGCGAGGATGTGTAAGCTCCGAGCGAGCTTGTCTTTCCTTATGCCTTTCGCCGCTTCGAGAGAGAGAGAGAGAGAGAGAGAGAGAGAGAGAGAAACGCCGCACAGATGCGCGTCCTAAAGTTGACGCAAGCTTTCATTTCATTGTTTTGCTTGCTGCCTCTCTGCTTGCCTAGCACTAAATATATGTTCGGTTCTTTGGTGGTGTTATTGGGAGGGGGCTGAGATGCTGCTGAAGTTGGAGCTTTCTATTTGTTCTTATAGGATGCTTTTATTACGCGAGATCCGTGTTATCCTTTATGTTTTGTCAGTTGAGTCGAGATAAATATACAGTTTGAAATGGCCTGAAAAGTGTAATATGTGCAAAAAAATTATAATTTTTAACAATGACGAAACGATGTATTGAATTATATATAATTGAAACTGCTATAAATCGTTCGAGTTTTCGTTTGGAAAACAATGCACCAGCTTATATAGGTCGATCATTATTCTCTTTTATTATATGCGAACGAAACACATTCTTTAGTTCGAGTTTTAGTTATTAACTTTCTAACGCGGTATTTAAATGGAATTTAATATCGGAACTTTTAACCATGGTTTGAAAAAGAATTCTTATTAAATATAGTTGAAGAAAGTTTTTTTCGTTCTTATAAAGAGATGACCAGACATGCGGGTCCTAGATTTCCTTGAAACTCTCACAGGAAGTACGTTTTTTGCGAAAAATAATGAGACTCCTTATATCGGCATCTTATTGAAAATGACTTAGCTGAGGTCCGAAATAGATCTTGAAAGATCAATTTTTTGCAAACAAATTTCACTTGATTCTATGCTCGTCAATAACTCGTTATAAATCACTCGCTCTTCATTACCAAAATTACCATATTCATTTATCTCAATTAACGTCAACCGTGAATCTCAACAGTAAACTCAACTTAACATAATATCTTAATCTCATTATCATCCTATACTCGATCTCTCCTGAATCATTGATTCAATCGAATTAAGCCAGCCATATCCAACGCGTAAACAGATTACCCGCTCAAATGTCTCCTATTTTTACATTGTTTCCACGTTCGAGGTACTTTCAAAAAATTAGACGGTGCACAACAGCCATCGTTTGCCGTGTATTTATATGTACAGGCGGCTCTCTCGAGACGTAGAGGAAATAAAATCGACTAGAATTGCCGTTATTTCGAGCCTGAATATCTGTCAAATTGCACTTGTACGCATGCAGCAGCAACAGCAGGTTGGATCGCGTGCATGTGCATGCTCAGCAAGAAGACGCGGAGGGTGGGGTGAACTCCGTGCGGAAATCCCACAATAGCAGACGATGAGGATACACCCGTGCCCCGCATGACAGTTTTTCCTCGACGTTTGCCTCAGCGCGCACATCCGATATACAAAAATAAGAAGCCAGTCAAGTCGCGCCGCATGTATACATATATACGTTTACCCCTTGCATACGCGGGTTATATGTACCTTTTTATCGTGGATAACATTATTTTTCTCCTCTCCTTACACGCCAAGTCTCTGCCGTTCTCTTCTTCCAAGCTTAAAGAGATCGTTATGTGCTCTGCTGTTTGATGAGTGGATCGGATCGGCTTCTGTGGTTAAGATACTTGAATATTTATGAAGTATATATTTAATAATTTCTTTTATAGGGTATACCTTTTCGTGAACCTGTCTTACTTATGAAAAAATAGGTATACTCATTTTTGTGATTTAAAACAGTCAAATATTTAATATTAATTAATTAATTTTATTATTATTTTCGTACAGCTACTCTTTAGCATTTGGACTTTGCTCATGAAAATCCCATTGTTTCGATGCACATTATACACATATATTTCTGCATTAACCTTTCAGCAGATGTTCAGCTGCCTGTTGTTTGTCCATATTTTTCTTTTAGGGCAATCTTTTTTTTCCTCGGCCCCGTACACTTATTGTTCAAACTTTCTCCATCTTTATCTGCTTCCTCTCTATTCCGCTTTTCGTTGCGGATTCCGGAATAATTCCCGATTCTCCGGAACGCGACTTGGCGGGGGCAAAAGTTTGCGGGAGTCCACTGCTGCTGCTGCAGCTACTTCTGCCTCCTTCTCTGGCTTTGTATTCTTTGTTCTTACTTGAGCGAGTCTCCCGCGCCCGCGCGCTTACCAAACTTTTCCAGCGATTCGTGTATAAGGTAACGGAATTTTTTCGTCCCGGAACGCAGCACTGCACGCGCGTATCCCTCCAGTCGGCTAAGTTTTTTTTAATAAGCGAGTTTTAAGCGGCCCGGGGATGCACTCGCGACTGTGAAACCTGAATACTGCACCTTCTTTTGTTAATATCAACATTTTTTTTTTCGAGGGGATTTCGCGTTTTTTGGGAAATTGAGAATATCGAAAACTCGTAAGAGCGTTTGTATATTATCGAAGTTTTAGGAACGTATGTCGTATGATAAGTTGAAAGCTCGAATTTTAAAGCTCAATTTCCTAAAGTGTATAGCTCGTAATTTTTTTGCGAAAAAGTTTCGAAGCTTAAAATTTTGAGTGTTTGTGCAAAAACAATTTTCAAATTTTACCATATTGCCATTTTTAATTTTATAATGATTTTCAAACAAAATTACTAATTTAGCATCCATGATTTAATATAATTTTTCAAATATAGTGGCAACTATAACGTGTATTGTTCTTCTGACCCTTAGCAAGGCAGATTTGTATTTATTGCGTTTCATAAATAAGGAGGAAGGCATATTTTTAACGGATTAATGAATTTTGCTGTAACATAGGTGATATTTATGTTTATGAACGTCCATGCCGGCATTTCTTCAAAAATTAAATTGAATTATTTATGGATTCGACATTACAGTAAATTACACAACTGATTAATTTCGTTTAAACTCGATACAAGCCGATACGAGAATTAATATGCTGCCCCATCAATGCGTGCATTTTAAACATCAGTGTCGAATTATTAATTACATCACGTTATCGATGGTAAGACATATTTGTATAATTAATCATTAATTAAACATCAGCAAACATATGGATTTTATTTGATCTTAATTATATGTATAGATATCGAAAAGCCTTGCCCTAACTCAAACTTCACAATCTGCATATTTAATTAAAAAAGTAAATATTGAATTTACTCTCTACACTCGACCGTAGTAAAATATCTCGAAATATTAACGATTCCATGATAATTTAACAAAATCCAGATCGTAGATCATGATTATGGATGGTCAGTTATACAAGATTGCTACCGTATCTAACACTTTAATGCTCTTCCATGACATTGATTCCCATTGATCGAGTTTTCACTAATACTCGATGACCAGAGCTACCGTCGCTGTAGGAGTATTGTATTACCAATTAAAGCCCGCGACGACGACAGCCTCGTTAAGCTTTACCGCCGATCCGCGGGCAATTTGCATATTTCGAAAAGTTCTCGTGGCCAGAGTTTCCGCGATTCGTCGCCGCTGCCGGCTCCGCGGTCGCACTCGACTACTCGGCCCCCACATCGCTTGCCTCTACTCGGTTTCCGTTAACGTGGCCGCACAAGCGCCCCCGTCAAAGCGAATTACAAACGAGGGAAGGTAGCGCACCGACTCTCCAGTGTTCATTACGATCTCCAGCTATGCGAACGAGACCACACCGCTTGGCGCGATCTAGTCTAGAAGGTTGAAAGAGATTAAAAAAACGAAAGAGCGAGAGAGAGAGAGAGGATGGAAAAATCAGGCATAATGGAGGAGTCTGGGACTTGGGCGACGGCCACCTGTCGTTGATGAGAGCTAGCGAGCGAGTGTTGGCCGTGCGCGAGTTTCTAATTAAATTGCAAATTAAAGTGGACTTTACTTCTATTTCTTCGTCGGACGCCGCTGCTGTCTGTTTCGAGCGCCTGCTATAGTGGCTACGCTTGCTTCGTGTTGCTGGACACTTTTCGTTTGTTTTTTTTTTTAGTTCTGTTTTTCTGTTTGTTTTTTTTTTGTTGCGTAACACGGACGGCTATCGTGAGAGAATTGCCAAAGTTTCCTGGATTAGCGCTGTTCTTTTTTTTTGCTTCGCGATGTTTTTTTGCTCGTTGGATAGCACGATTGGGATACATATACTCTTTCTTAGATTTTTAAAATTAACCGTTATTTCAGATTTATAAATGGCATTTGCAACATATTTCGTGAGATTTAAAAAAGAAAGCTACAGTTTGTCGATTTTTCAGAGAAATATAAGTAATCGTTAATATCTGTTTAGTCGGTGTAGAATTGCGTTTTACGAGACCCGCGAGTGCAAGGAAAAAGTTTACCAACAGTGTGTCGCGTCCACCGTAACGACTCGTCCGCTTCGTTTTCCTATACACCTGCCTCGGACACAAGATGTTACTGCACGGTGAGCCCGCAAACTTTGCTCCGGTTTAAATCGAATTTTACTCCTCGTCAGTCCCTCCCCCACCCCACAACTTCTCTCTGCCTTATCGCGTTGGCACTGACCAAACTCGACGATTTCGAGCTTCGTCGCTCTCAATCTCTCGCTTCTCAATCTGCGCGCGCACCCGCGTTTTCATACTTATTTCTTTATCTTTTCTATATAGATTCGGGAACAAACGTGCAAAATGATTTTGCTTCCTTGTAGAGAGAGAGAGAGCCTTGTGACTGCGAACCAAATTTTATTTCAGAAAAACGTTTTAGGAATGTGGTTCAAGCTTTTCTGTATTGGAAATAAGTAATTTTACCTCTGTGTTTGTGTGTACGTGTAAATGTATGGGTCGTATGAAATGTCTCTGGATTAACTTAATCGATTTTTATATTTTACGACTCGTTTTAGTTGTTTTTCTTGTCGTACCACCACTGAAAAATATTTTGCTCATTCAGAGAGGAAGCTTTGTTTATCGATGAAAGAAACAAAGTTTTTTTTTCAAAAAGTACTTTAAAATATATTTTGATACCACTAGAACAAATAAATTGACTATTATTGAGAAAATTTGGTTTCGTCTCACGGTGTGTATGTATTTTTCTATATGTATCGTGAAGGAATTAACGGATTTTTAAATTCAAAAATTTACTTTTTATCAATAATTAGTCGAATACGTATTAGATTTCTAGTCTACATAAAATCCAGAATGAAATCACTCATTACCCAGTGCGAAAAAAGCAGAGCACAACCGAACAGCCCATGGAAATATTCAATATATACATCCATATAAACATCTACCATAAAACATCGAATCAACGATATATCGCATAGCAGCAGGCACAGTAACATACGTTATATATACCTATATATGGGTACAAATTTCGTGGCATTGAAAATGAAAAGAAAAGAAAACCTTTTCAGCGAAAACTCTCTGCTGTTTAGACTAGGGTACGTAACATAGGATAGCAAGGCAAAAGTAGAAATTTCAAAAACATTTACTGAAAGACGCAAGGTATTACATATATTTAGGGCTTATTTTTATTTAATTATTTCAATATTTGAACTGATCTATAAAATATTATTTTATAGATCAGATCAAGAGATCAACAATCTTATCGGACTCGTCCCGAAATGGCGATTTTCCTAACGATGCTGGTGAAAGTTGCGGTGGTATGATCCTAAGATCCTCTGGTATGCCTTGAAAGATCTTCAATGACGTATTTCTCGCGTCATTCGCTATGCTGATTGTAGATGGTGGTTTTGCCGTTGGTATGTATAAGGGTACCAAAACCCACTTCAAATTCAAATTGACAGCCGTCGCCTCCTCTACAGTATCCTTTACAAGCTGCTCGTCTTGTTCCGATATATCTGCATCTACACCGAAGAGCTGGTTCTGAGGGTGAAGCAGATCTTTGATCTGCTCATATTTACCCAGTATCGATTGGATGTTGAAACTTTCCTCGTCATCCCTCTTTACCATCTTCGGCAAGTCAAACGATATCCGTTTTAGCCCCTTACTCGGCATTATGTATTTATAAGTACAATGAAAGATTGAGGCCGCGAAATACGCTCACTTTTTTGTAGAGCTAAAAGACTTAAATAAAATTATATTTATTTTATTAATAAACTCAACTCGTACTTTTATTTTAATAGTGGAGGGTTGTGTGCTGCTCAGGAGCTCGTTTCTGTCTAATGAGAGTTTGCAGTGTTTCGAAGCATTTAAATACTTATGGGTTTATCAAGAAGGGTATACCTGGTAAATAAACAGGTAGACTGTCGTGGTCCCAAAATATTCGCACTATTATATTCGAAGGGTGCAAGGAACCCTTATATTACCTACCTGAGCAAGACGCAGTAGTGGATGTGTAGTGATTCCACTTTAAGGTAT
>UELV01138779.1:0-14127 GCA_900490015.1 Megastigmus stigmatizans
TTTTTTTTGCAATTGTATTATATATGATTTTTGTGTATTTCAATGCATTTAATCTGACTCAGGTTCCAAAATCTCTCCAGAGACCTTTATTTTTTTACGCCCGAAAAAAAAAACTGAAGTCGAAATATCACTGCGTTAGGGCATTTTAAGCAAAAACTCACCTTTAGTTTTTCAAATTTTACAACATTAGTGTTTTAGAAAAAAAGGTTATAACATCGAAGGCTACACAATTTTCTTACACTTTCTTTCGTTTGTAACGAACTCTGCTGTTTTCAAACGACCTATGCAGCGGATTTTTCTTTCTTTTTGTTCCCCTCGGCTTGGTTTCTCTTTTCAGCATCCAACAAAAATCTGCCATCATAGTAACATTCCACTTTCCTTGGTAGCGGCGTTCCATTTCCTTGATGTCTTGGTGAAATAGTTCATCCTGTTCTTCGCTATAATCTCCAAGGTTCTCTGGAAAAAAGTCCAGATGCGAGTGCAGGAAATGCAATTTCAAGTTCATCAAGCAGCCTAATCGCTTGTAACTTTCCAACATTTCCTTAACAATGTTCTGGGAATCCTCACTTTTCTGATTACCCAAAAAGTTCTGAGCAACTTTTTTGAAACCTAGTCATGCTGCTTTTTCATTGTTGGTCATTTTTGTAACGAACGTATCATCGTTAAACATGATTCGGATTTGAGGACCGTCAAAAATGTCTTCTTTTAGTTTAGCATTGCTTATTTCCGGAAACTTTTCTGCTAAGTATTGAAAGCAGTCACCATCTTTGTTCAAAGCTTTCACGTACTGTTTCATGAGGCCTAATTTAATGTGAAGGGGTGGAAGCAGAATAACTGATGAATCAACTAAAGGTATGCGAATGATGTTCTCCGATCCAAGATCAAAGACTGTTCTTTCCGGCCATGCCTGCTGTACGTAGTGACTATCTCTAGCTCTACTATTCCACAGACATAAGAAACATGGATATTTTGTAAAACCTAACTGCTGTCCAAGAAGCATGGTTATAATCTTAAGATCACCGCAAACGTTCCACATATGTTCCGCATATTTTATTTTTTTCAAAACTATTTCTAAGTTCTCATATGTTTCCTTTAGATTAGTTGAATGGGCAATTGGAATAGGTGCAAACGTATTGCCATTATGGAGAAGAACAGCTTTTAGGCTACGTTTGGAAGAGTCAATAAACAGTCTCCATTCTTCAGCTTTGTAAAAATTAGGCTTTAATTCATTTATAACTCCTTTCACATCCATAGAATATGTCAATGAGAGCTCTGTATCTGTAGCATAAAATTTTCGAAATTCCTTTTCTCTGTTTCGATAAATACAAGATTTGGTTCCTTTTGACAACAAGTTCTTTTTTTTCAAAACTGAAGCTAGATACTCAGCTACATCTTTTGGTAATCCTAAATTTCTTATGAGGTCAGTCAACTCTTTCTGATCGAACGTTTCCGGGGACTTGCTCGAGCCAGCTGGAAGGTACTCATCTTCACTTTCTTTTCGAGGATTACCAGAACATTCTTAAGGAAATGTTGGAAAGTTACAAGCGATTAGGCTGCTTGATGAACTTGAAATTGCATTTCCTGCACTCGCATCTGGACTATTTTCCAGAGAACCTTGGAGATTATAGCGAAGAACAGGGTGAACGATTTCACCAAGACATCAAGGAAGTGGAACGCCGCTACCAAGGAAAATGGGATGTTAATATGACGGCAGATTTTTGTCGGATGCTGAAAAGAGAAACCAAGCCGAGGGGAACAAAAAGAAATAAAAATCCGCTGCATAGATCGTTTGAAGACAGCAGAGTTCGTTACAAACGAAAGAAAGTGTAAGAAAATTGTGTAGCCTTCGATGTTATAACCCTTTTTTCTAAAACACTAATGTTGTAAAATTTGAAAAACTAAAGGTGAGTTTTTGCTTAAAATGCCCTAACGCAGTGATATTCCGACTTCAGTTTGCTTTTTTTTTCGGGCGTAAAAAAATAAAGGTCTCTGGAGAGATTTTGGAACCTGAGCCAGATTAAATGCATTGAAATACACAAAAATCATGTATAATACAATTGCAAAAAAAGTATTGCTAGAATACTTCGCTCTTGCACGCAAAATTTAATGTTTTTAACGATTTTATAGCATTTTTTACGATTTTTTACCATTTTTTCAAAATTTTAAGGGCGTACGAGTAAAATAGACCATGAATTCGGTTTCAGCGCGTCAAAATACACAAAAACCATGTATGATACACTCACAAAAAAATTCATTGCCTGATTAACCCAAGCTTTTCAGTGCGAAGCCTCACAATTTTCAGCGATTTTTCTAGGTATTCCACCAGTTTTTCAAAATTTAAAGAGCGTATAAGTAAAATAAACTCCAGTTTTGGCTTCAGCGCGTCAAAGTACATAAGAAGTAACATTTGTAGTGATTTTCAGGTACTCTAAGCTTTTTCACCGAACCCTTACCTACTGTAAGCCCCCGTAAGGATCGATTTTTTGATTTTCTGGGTGGTTTTTCTCGATTTAAAAAATAATGAAGGATCCTGAAGCAATTCTGCGCTCGGATTCAGTTTCAGCGCGTCAAAATACATAAGAAATGATAGGTCTAGTCTCTGTGTCTGTTCACTTTTTTTTTGTGTGCCTGTGTTATTAATAGCTAGCTGGGCAAGACACGACACCTTCCCCTAAGAGTATTGTCGCCCTCGACAATACTAGCGGCTGAGATCGCGAGTGATTTTTGCTGCTACTTAATTTATTATCCATTAGAATTGTGCACGATAGTCTTACTTTGTCATATAGTCTGGGCACACATATGGGTCACCTGTGAAGCAGCGTGCATTCGCGTAGCGGCGCTTGCAATGCGTGCATAAAGACCAATGGATGGTCGCTTCCTAGGTGTACTGCTCCTTTTTACAGACTGAGCATTGTGTACCTATTGGTGTTTACGGTACGCACATGGATATCTGAAATTTTTTTTTTGTCTTTTTGGCCGTTTGTGATTTGGATTTTCTTGTAGTGGGTGTTTCCGGTGTTTCTTCCGATATCTGTTATCGCGTCACTTGTCGAAGGGTGCGCGGTATCAGCGGGAATGTCGTATGACGAGGGTGATATTGAAGCGTCGGTGCCTTTTGTAGATAAATCAAGTGGTGTTATTGGTCTCTTGTGAGTTTCGGGAATCTCGAAATCTAACTCTGCGGCATGAATCATAAGCCTCGGTGAATACGACGGTGTGTTGAAGGGGTCCTTGAGGATTGCCCGGCGGAGTCTCGTATTGGCTGGTTGGTGTTATGGTCTCGTACCTTGGCTGCTCTGTAAGTACCTCAGCGATAATTTCTTCGTTTGCCCCTATATCGTGGGCGGTGAAGTGCGCGCTTGTCGGGTACACTGATATTACATTCTCTTCTGGTGTAGCTTGAATGGCGATATAGGTAGTTAAAATTATTTGAGGTTTGTGCGTAATATCATTGGTCTGTGTGCGTTGCCGTTCGCGAGTGACCTCATCCATTTTCGAGTGCTGATGTGCGCGGGTGACTTCATCCGTCTGCGAGTGCTGCTGTTCACGGGTGATTGCATCCGTCACTTCCACTGACCATCGTACTTACACTGCGCTTGTATGAATATTGTTCGCGGTTTTCATGGATCGCGTTGGGATCCTTTTGTACCAAACGATCAAGATGGTTTTTTGTTTTAATGATTTCACATGCTTCGCGGTAGTGATCCTCACGGTTTACACGGCTAGCGTTAGAATTTGCGTTTAATAATCGGTCGAGGTGGTTTATTTGTCTTTCAATAATTTCACAAGCTTCGCAATAAACATTTAAAAAAAAATCTTGTTCCATGGTGAGGGCTAGACGAACACTGGATGTGTCTTTCTTCCTTATCGCTTTGGTGGTATGTGTTAAGTTCTCAGTGCCTTGAATTCCTACGCTAAGGAGGTGCACGAGCTCGTATCCATCTTGGCCTTACGCTTAGGAATTTCGTGGTCAGCTTTTCTTTGAGCTCCTCTTTAATTAAATGTGGCGTATGTATACTGTGTCGGAGAGTTACAGACCTACGGGGTCTTGCACAAAAATCTGGTATCTATCTAGCGAGCGCATACTCTAAAATGATATTATAATTAGCTGGAAGACTATTGGTTTATTTTGATTCTTCATTTAATCGTAAATTATTGGTTGGACCTTACAGTAATTAGTCTTAAATACAATTCTTTAATAATTAATAGATTGGTGTTAATTAAGAAAGTACACAAAAAAAATTATTTATTTTAAAAATTCTTAGAATTGTGGTTTACATACAATTGTTTATAATCTTCTTGCAAAAATGAAATATTGTTACTAATAACTGTAAAGCGATAAATAACGCTAAATATTGATTATTTTGTCACCAGAGTAAGCTAGAACGCTTATTTATGTTGTGAATTTGTTAATTGAGAAAGTTGCTAAATTATTTTTGATTACTTATAAGTGCTGAAGTTATGGTTTGGAAATTCTAAAATTGCTTTGCAATATATTAATTGGGGTTACGCTATAGCACGTGCATGTTCCATCAAGGGTACTACAATTCTAATTGTTTGTCAGTTAATTACTCGCAGAGTATAAGATTTTATGAAAGTTTCGCACGCTGTAATTTTACAATTAGAGAAGGGGGTGTATACTAATGTATGCTGGAAAGGTTTACATTTTATTTGTTTACAATATTTAATTTGTTTATAATATATTTTCGACGTATTATTAAGCTCATAGCGCAGCTGAGTTGAGTCAGGAGTAGAGAATACATATCGTAGATCGCATTGAATACCATTGCAGAAATAATTGTTTATTAGAGTCTGGTGCTTTAGCAATAAATAATTCGGAGATTGTTTTTATAGAGTATTTTGTAATTAGGAATAATGATTGTATATGGGTGGGTTTGATTTTATTATAGAATTAATTGTTACCAAAGATCGATTTGTTTATAATTAATTTTGGGCATATTGTACTTTTTCTGCCAGGCTGATTGAATGGAGGTAGAATACTAACGGGTTTAGTGCGGAGAAGATTGTCTAACGAGTTTCACGGTAGAGCAGTTCAGTGTAAAGCATAAAAATCCCCCTTTCTTGTCTGTTTTCTTAGCCTATTGAACTAAAATGGTGTATTTTAATAGATTCCGAGGCTACAAGTGGATGAATGTAGCTTTTACAGTGATTCGTTGTCGGGTTTTATGTGGGTGATAATGCAATGGGAAAAAATATCGTCATTTTCTTCTTTTTCTTGGCTTAGGTCTTCAGCAATAAGGTGAGGCGAGAGAAGCAGCAGGACTATATGAGAATAAATGAGATTTACAATGAGACGGGGAGGACATAGGGGAGTACAGGAGAAGCCCTCGGTTGGTTAATTCCGCGTGTGTGAGGGTTAATGTGAGTACGAAGAATCCATATATATGCAATGGTAAATTTAACATATGGTATAATATAAAATTATATATGCCGATTTTTATTTAGATAGTAGCGTGGTCGGTAACTCAGTTATTCAGGAATTTGGAATAGATGGCTGAAAGGGAGGGGAGCTTCTGGGGCTGGAAGGATGACATCATCATAACAGACCTGTTAGAACCAGTGCAGAAACTGTTTATTGGGGATGATGGGACGGAGTTATGTATAGATTGGTGGTTGGGGGAATTGGAGTTTAAAGTGAGTAGTGTCACTATTTATGAAATGGGAAAATAAACTTGGTGTTGTATTAGGAGTGATTATATTGTAAAAGACTATACTGACTGCCCTTATACGAAGTGTGTATGTAAAATGAAATATATTTAATATTAAAGGTTGAGTAATTGGAGAGTTATTTTTTCCCCCGTTTCGTCTTCTTATTATACATAGGTTAAGCTACGTATATGTGCAGTTACAGGGGATAGAGAGTGTAGGCTAGTCAAACAGAGTGCCGTAGAGCAGGTGAATAGTGATTAAGTGCGTAAAGGGGAAATTCCTCTGTTTTATTTCGGGTTTTGAAAGATGTTTTGAATCATAAGGTGAGACGCGCGTTTACATTTTTGAAATAAATACGTAGAAAACTGATTATGAGGAGAAAGGTTACAAGACTGGATCCAATTCTGGTTCCCAAGTATAAAAGAGTGGTTTGACTTGAATGATGCAGATGTGCAATTTTGGTAAAGTGTGATTCCAGTTCTATCAGTAATTGTGAACTTTTGTTTTCGACCCAGTTGGTGAATTCTGCATGTATCTTTTTAGCGGGCAGGTGATAAAGTGGAAGGTCGGTTTTGTTTTTGTTAAAAATCTTTACTAATTGGGGAATTTCTCATGAAAGATTTGCGTTATAAAAGAAGGTTTCTTGTGCTCGTAGTTGAGTATATAATGGTATTTTTCATGTGAGCGGTGCAGTCGCCGCTAACTGCTAGTAAGATATTTCTGGGTAGATTTATGTCGTACGTTTCGCTGGTATTATGAACGAGACGCATGGTGGTGGACTCCTTAGTGGAGAATAACCACCCCCCTGTCGATTTAAGCTTGATCAATTCGGGATGATTGTTTGTGGCGATTTTTATATTACATTATTTAAGGGATTTACGGACGGGTCTAACATCATCGAGTATTTACATGGAAGCTCCCCGGTATTACTGTGTATAAGTGGTACAGCTTTGGATGCATTCTGGAGTAGCTAGTATGAAATTCATTAGGTCTGTAGTTATGATAAGGTTTGAAAATTGTGAATATATATTAGCATATCCGATGATATTTTCATATAACATTTTAGATGTAGATAATGTATTTAGTGCGTAATTGAGAAAGCGTGCATCATCAGTCAGGGGGAATGTGAGAACCACAATAAGTTTATTGGCGAGAGTGATTACGTCAGTGTGTGATACAGAAAATAAATATTCTGGAGTAATTAGGTGGTTTTCCAAACGTAGTGAATGTCCAGCTTTTTCAGTATTTATTTGCGTCATTAATTCTTTTAGTTGGGTACAAGATAGAAGTAAAATGTAATAGTGTCCTTATGCAACGGTCTGTAATGTATTTATTAATGTTGTAACGCTGGCACACCGCGCGACCGCTAGGCGGCTTCGCGAGCGCGAGCGCGTGCTAAACCACTCTCGCGCACCACGAAAAGCGTTCCTCCAGTTATATAGGAGACCCATATACCAAGCATAGGCACGCTTCATCAAGTCAAAGGCTATTGTTAAGAACCAGTGCAAGGTCCTAAGGTCGGACTTGACGGCGCGCCGTAGTGCTTCTGGCAGGACGAGACCTCCAGTCGCCACACACAGATAGAGGGCGCATCGTTCCCCTCTATCTTTACACAAAAGCACAAACAGCGTTAAATGCGAACGCTCATCACCAACCACCACACACCCGATAGGAGTAGCAGTTTCCTATTTATGGTAATTAATACATATCCCACTTCGGGATTAGCTTTGATTAAGTCTGCCTGATATATAGCTTGTATTTCGGTTAAGAGTTTATTAGTAGGGGTATTTAAACTCAAATCAGATGCCACGAAATGGATTAAATTATCTTTCAGGTAAGTTAAGCATTCTCTAGTGGCTAATAACTTTGCCTTAAGATCGATTGGATTATATTGGGGAGTCCATTTAAGGGTTGGTGGTCTTTGCGTCGGGTATTCATCTGAAGAAATATATGGTTGTATAGAAGTCGTCAGGTTCGGGAATCGAAGTTTGTTCATTCCGTTTGGTATTATATTAGGTTGGTGAAGTTGTGATGTTGTTAATATCTTGGTTATAAGAGTTGGAATGTGGTTCAACATCGCTTTCCTCTTCACTATCCTCTTGATAAATAGTGGTTAGTTTACTCCATTCTGCAAGTAATGGTACCCCGCTTAAGTGTAGATCGTGCATTTGGGCCTTTAATTGGAGATTTCTTTATAATACCGGGGATTCCGATACTTGCAACGGATAATGATTCGGTGATCCAATTATTTACTGTTTCGCCGAAAACTTCGCTTTTTTGAAGGTCCGGTATAAGTGGTAGGGATGTTGCCAATCTGTCGGGTATGTATAATGGTGAGTATGCGGGATCGGGACTATTGAATTCCGGGTACTCACTTTGCATGTAAGAGTTACACCATGTTAATGTTTCCTTTGGATCACGTGGAGGTGTAGTAGAAGTTTTGTTGGCAGTTAATTTATTAGTGGGGGTAATTGGTGAGGCATTATATACCCCGATTTCTTCGTTGTCTGTCTCAAAGGCGAGTGATTTACGCATGATCAACTGGAATTCGGGACGCATTATTTTTTCTTCAGCTGATGAGGATGAGGGGTCTCTAGCGTGATCTTTTAGGACTATGATGGTACTATCTCTTGGTTTAAAGGTGACTTGTGTTCCAGCATCACTGTTTTTCTCGTGATCTGCAATGTCGTTTTCCGAATGAACTTGACTAGATCCAGTGATGTTTTCTGTATCGTTTTCGGATTAATCATCTTTTTTATTGGATGGCTGGTCAGGTACTGGATCAATCAAACTTGGTAGGTTTGAACTGGTGGTACTTCTGAATCTTCGGAATTAAGTACCTCGGATTCGGACAAATCGGTAGTGGAGTCTAATTCTGAGTTAGCGGTGATATGTTCTGTTTTTTGGTTAGGTTTTGGCGGTTGTCCTTTTCATAGACGTTAGCGTTTAGCTATAGTACTAGCATCTAGGTTAGCTTGACCTTTTCCTATCTCCTGAGAATTTAATATAGGTGTGTTTTTGAGTAAGGCCTTGGTGGATTTAGGTAAGGTTATTGGTAAGGCGGAAACAGATTTTCGGAACTTTTATGAGGTTGTTCCTGCGGATTTCGTGATAATGCATCAAGGTCCTGGTTTGCATTTAAAGGTATAGTTATAAACTCTTAAACGGGTTCTCCGTCTATTTAGTTGGTTCATGGGATCTTTAATAGAATCGATGCAAGTTAAAGGTTCGAGATCTACATATACAGTAAAGTGTCTTCCGTATAAATAGTGTCTGAAGTGATTTACGGCAACAGTCAATGCCAAGCATTCTTTCTCTGTTATTGAGTAAATTCTTTCGCTTTTGTTGAGTGATCGTGACATATAAGCTACAGGCTGATTTTTGCCTGGATAACCTTGACTCAGCCTGCTCCAATGGCTGTATCGGAGGCATCGATGGTAAGCAAAAATGGTTTAGTTAGATCCACGCAGATGAGAACTGGTGCTTCACAAAATGCGGATTTTAATATTTCGAAGCTTTTTTGTTACGAAAATTACCCTAGTTCTATTGTTCCATTTTGGTTCCGATTCAATTTGGTTTTGATAATTTAAGCAGGAAAATTATATTCAGAGTAATATGAGTTTATTACTCAATGTTATTATCAGTATCTTATAACGGCCATGATTTATTATGGGTCCTGTTACTAATAAAATAGGAAAGGATATATTTTTCTTCGCTTTATCAGATTTAATTATTAATCGTTAAATCAAGTCAAGGAAGTATTTAATTTTTGTAATTCTTTTTTTTATTGGATTCAAATTAGCGTATTCATGTCTGTATTTCTTGTCGTTACAATGATTATACAAAAAATCTTATTTTCTAGTTTTCATGCTCTCGATTGACAAATATTTGTATTTCCCGTACATATAGATATTCGAAATTCGCAATAATTTCTAGAATTAGGGCTCGCTAGATATAAACTAACCTACTACCAAGGATGATAGGCTCTTTTGTCGGAAGGAAGTTGACTCTTGTAGGCAGTTGCCGGATTCAATCGAGTACTGCAGTATTTTCTCAACGATTCTTCGTGGCCGCAAGAATTGTCTTCCTTTTCGGAATATTTCCAATTTATTCTAATTTGGATCCGCAAAATTTACCCTGTTAACGCCGGATACATTCTGCGGGCACTTACGCCAAACATTTAGAACGCACGTTCTTCTCCGGAAGAACGTGCGTTCTACAGAAAGGCGAGGTTCTTCTCCGTCAGGAGAATCGGTCACGACTACGCGAGAACAGGAAAGAGTGAATAGTAAGCCTCGATTGGAATTTTACACGCGTTTATGTATTCTCGGTTTCCGGATGACAAGTGGGGCGAACTAAATCGTTCGATCGCGGTTCGTCGCCCGTGTCATCGGTCGAGCGGCTTCGCAGCGCTGGAATCTACTGAATTGCACTTTTTTCACTTGCACTGCACTGAGGGTTTTATTAATATGTCAATTATTTTCGATTAATATATTATTAGATAATTAATTATAAATAATAATAATTATTAATAAGTATACTTTAAATTACTTTTATATACTAATATACATTTTTATACGTTCGCATCTGAGCACGAGATCTTCAAGAAGAATCTAACGAGAGGCAACTAAATGGAAAGAAGATGTGATAGCTGGCCCGGAATTATATTTTACGTAAATGAGGTATACTAATAATACCGAATATTCGAAGAAAATAGTGGTAGTCTAATACTTGAGAAAGCGAAGTTTCTACTGCGTATACAGGTAAATTTATCGATCGTCGCTGATAACAATAATGTAGGCCCTTCTCGGGCGTCCGAAGTTTACAATAGAAGGCGCAACAATGCGAGGTTTTACGGATATCCCGGGTAGGTAGTTCTATGATTTGCGACTGACGAATGTTGCCTTTTCGTGGTTCCCTTTATGTTATGAATGTGGAAGATTTATGAACAGTTATGTTTACTAGGTAAATATATAGTAGAGTACAGCGAAGTTGAGACACATATAATTAATTAAGAAATACGAAAAAATAGAAAATGAGTAAATACAAGTATTTATATATCTTGCGTGAGGTAGTTTTTGCGATAATAAGACTATTGACATAAGTAGTTTTTTTAGACGTGTGTAAGAGGTATAGTTAAATTAAGACTTAAAACAATTCATGATAGAACCGTCGCCAAATGAGCATTTGTAAATATCGAATGATTTGGCTTATAAAGGAACTCAATACTTATCTAATACATTTAAGGATTTATCAAGTTGAATTTATTAAATTATACCATTCTCGTCACATCTTGGTTTAACGCCGTCGAAACAGCCTTAGGTAGCCACCTAGAAATGTATGGTAGGACTACTTTAAACATAATCTTCGATGCTAGGAAAATTTCACCCAAATCGAATATCAAAGGATTAACTCCTGCTGGAGCGAAAATTAAGGCCGCTACTAACTAGCGTTCGTGCCTCGTGTGTGTGTCTGATTGTGCATCGGTATATGTGTATTACTGAGTGCATGTATGCGAATGCGCAAGCGGCGAGAGGGCGCAGCATTAGTAGCTCGGCTGATTCCGTCAGGGTAGAAGAAAGTCTTATATTTAACTCAGGCAGTGCAAGGGGGAGGCGCGTTTTTTTAATGGCGCATTCAACAAACTACCAGACCTGAGCTTTCTCTTAACTAAGCAACAAGACTTCTAAGACCTTTACGAGGAGCGTGTGGGGTAGCCCCTTTTTTCTTCCGTCTCGGCGGAAACCATCCAGGACCATCTCGTCTCTCTTCCCAAATTTCTGCATCAACAAGAAGGGCGTTGAGCCTTCTGACAACGTTGCTCGTCGTCAATCTTCACCGCGGATCACTGACAAGGTATGAGCTTGCTTAGCTTCATTTTTTTCTTTGATTAATTATTACTTTTTTCTATTTGCTTCGCATGCAATGTCGTACGATTGAAATATATATCTTCCTGCAGAGTTCATATATGAGACTGAGTGCCTTAGTTTGTCATAAAGACAGGTTCTTAGCTCTACACAGATGTATGGCAGAAAGTATGCCTAAAAGTATGGAAAAAGGTATGGCAGAAAGTATGCCTAAAAGTATGGAAAAAGGTATGCAGAAAGTATGCCTAGAAGTATGGACAAAAAAAATATAGGCATGTAGAGGATCGAAATCTAAGGGATGTGTACTAAAAAGTAGACAAATCAGAGGTGTGCGTTTCTCATGAAAAATTCGCATTACTTATCATTAGGTACATTCAAAATAATATTAATTTTGAAATAAATAGTATTTAAAATTAATGCTCGTTTGTTATTTAAGCGATATATTAAATAACATAATTGTAAAACAAACTGAGAAAATTCAATTTTTGAGGCATATTTTGTATATACTGCATTAGTGGGAAATAATATTATCACAATCGCGTGTATCTCGTCGTGTTACCCCAAATTAAGTACAAAAGGAATTCTGTACATTGATTAGAAGCCGAGATAATTGCGATGTTGCGAGCGCGATGGATACTTCTAGGCATACTTTCTGCCATACCTTTTCCCACACTTTTAAGCATACTTTCTGCCATACATACATTCACATACACATACACCTGTGTAGAGCTAAGCGTCTGTCTACAGGACAACCTAAGGCACTCTCAAAGTACCAGCAAAAAATACTGCAGCAATTTCTTCAATTTCTATTGTTATACAAATTTTTTGAAGTCCATAAATCGTAAATTAAGAGTCCCATATAGATATTCTTGTCTGTTTGAGAACACTAATCCAGGGGATTAAGATCTGTTAGTCAAAAATTTAAGAATTTTTCGTTCACTCTTTGGATTAAAACTCAATCTCGTTATTCCATTTTCAATTTCGAAACTGAAATTCGTGGGTAATAAAGTGTTAAAAATGTTTGTCAGCAATGCTTATGAATGTATCAAAATATTATCTCGTGTAGAAAACTAACGGACATTTACAGGGCTTTGTAATAGTGAAAACAACTTGAACGACCACGTTCTATTCAAACGTTGACTAGAAAACGTTTACCATAAAAAATTTATAATAGATTTCAAACAATCTGATAAAATATATTTTAATAGATTTCATATAATCAAAAAAAATAATTAACTAATAATTAGACGTGCATGGTTCGCAAACTACAATATCAAGCATCTGCACTACTAGCTCGGATATTCCATATTCTATAACCTTCGTAGAAGAGTACATCTTGGTTTATACTTTGCTCGGAAAATTTGAGTTAAATTTTCAAAATATGCAGCAGAATTCTTTTTAACGAGGTTAATTATAAATTAATTAATTATTTTTCCACTTTTGAAAAAATAATTATGTCGGTTCGTACTCTACTTGGTTCTCGAGAAAAAAAAAATAATGCAATGCTGAAAATATTCATCTACCACCATCTATTATCCTCCATTTCAATTTTGTTGGCGATATCAACAAATTGACAAAACAACACTCCGTATAGTCGGTATTCTCCATAACCTTAAAAACACTTTTTTCCGAGATCATCGGACACCGGAGTGAAGATGCCACACTTCGCTCGCCGCTCGGTAACGTGACGACGACGAACTCTACTGGAACGGGCATTTTAGTTCCGTAATTTCGGCAACGATGATGCAACATAAATATTTCTAATATTTATTACAAAAGGATAAAAATATTATCGCTAACAAAAACGACAATTTCGGCTTATTTTTCTCCCTTCTACAAGAATGTGGCAGAAATATTCGCTAAAAAATTTTTTATCGGAAAATAATTTTTTTATCTTTTAACCAAAAATTTTACATAATTTTGGCTATATCATTGAATTCTGCTTACAAAATAACATCGATTGAGACCTGCTGCACTTTTATTTTTCTATTCAGTTACGAATAAACTTAATTCAAAAGTGGTGCGTGTTAAGTGTGTCAAGGGGTATATGTCAAATGGGACCTGCAACACTATTATTTTTCTATCCAGTTCCGAATAAACTGATTCCAAAAGTGGTGCGCGCCTGCATTGTCATGGTGTGGAGATTGTACTGAAAACAAAATAGTATATTAAAAACGTAAGTTATAAGAATATATGTAACACAGTTTTAAAAATATAAATATTAATAATTAAGTTAAAAATATATTTACTTTATCATCAATAGGTAAATATATATTTGTAAAAAATAATAATAGTGAATTAACAACAATCATTATCCTAACTTGAACTATTTTATTTACTGTTGTAACAGGGCTGATTTTCTCTTGGTGTGCAGTAACCCTGTACTGCACACTTCTATCTGCTGCACGTTGCAGTGGGAAAATCCTTTGCCTTATCCCACTGTCCTGGTTCAATCAGCTCCCGTTGACAAATGCGAGACTCTCTTGTTGAGTCTCGCTTTCCGATGCTCGGACCAAAGATACTCGTGAGCTCCGTGCAAGGCTCACAAGTCCTGCTTGCTCAGAAAATGCACAGTAGATCCGCTATCTAC
>UELV01138851.1:0-12065 GCA_900490015.1 Megastigmus stigmatizans
GGTAGCAACTTTGGAGCGGCGAGCGCTTATAGCGCTATAACTCTGTGAGTTTTGCTCCGATTGATTTGAAATTTTGACACAACATTCTTCAGATATTGTACATTCATTTTCTAAAATAAAAAAAAATCGATTTTTTTTGACCCTAAAAACCATAACCCCCCCTTAAGTGCCATTCTACAGACTACTACTACTAACACTTAAGAGTAATGCTCAAATTTAAATCAAAGAAATATCATAAAGTGAAGGAAATTAACTACCAAACTATCAAGTTTTTGATAATAATTGATTTGTCTTAAATTCAATCAGACAGTAGGTATTTCATATATATTTTTTCAGATAATTTACCAATTATAATAAAGTAATTTTTCTGTAACACTTATTAATATATATGGTTCATTCTTGGCCAAAAAGGCTACCTGTTGCATTTCATTTTTGAAGAAAAAACATTTTTTCGGCGCTTAGATTGTTCTTTGAAGTTTGCATTACCACTGCACCGTGTGGTGCTTTTCAAAATTCAAAATGGTCACAACTTTTATTTATAACAACTACCTATACCTACTTGTGTCATACTGAATAGCTATCAACCAGCTGTATGGCTATACGGCTCTAGTTTTTTATGCAGTACCCCGTGCTTCGTCTAAAATGCGCAGCGCATAATTATCAATTCTTATTAATTTTTAAATATTTTTTGTTCGATAAATAATTACTTAATATATAGGGCAAAACTAATTGCAGGTGTTGTTTGAAAAAGTATATTGAATTGCGCTTTTTAGAAGAATAAATAATAATAATTAAGCATTGAAAAATAGTTTTATTTCGCTAGTACTGATGGAGACACTTTTGCGATAGATTTTTTAAACCGTTTTTTATGCATAGTTGATTTGTCAATAGAAAATTAGGATTTCAGATTTAAGGGTGTTAATTTCTAGGAGCCTAAAGTATCAGTTCTGTTCTGTGCCATTTGAATTCATCAACATTTAGGGCTGCTCCACAATAGTTCAACTTAACATTCTTTTTCTTTTTTCAGTTCTTTAGCTTTGAGTCCCTCCGATTCGGAGTTCGATTGGAGTCCGATGCACAATTCATGTGTACTTTACCTCTTTACCTCTTTACGTAGAAGTTAAAAAAAAATGAAAGAAAAATACTCCATGTATCTATAGATATACTAGTGATTGATTCACAATTGGATTCAGTTCAGCTATTGTGAGCGGACCCAGAATGCATAATGCGGCAGAACGGACCAAATTTACCAAATTGTGGTAACGTGCAGCGAGTTTCATGAAAAAATTTGTACTTAATGTAATAAAAATATTTTAAAAAAGCATAAATTTTATGGAGCAATTTAGTTTATCTCGATACCTGTTCTTTTGACCCTTGAAACATTTGAAAATATTACAAAAGATCTGCGAATTTTGAACTGCTAACATTTATGTTATACTAATTTTTTTCTGAATGAACTAAAGTGGAGCAAAAAAAATAAAGAAGTATTAGAATAGAGCTAATTAAAATATATCATTCAATATGTTTTTTTATTTTTAAATACATATTTTTTGTGGGCTGTGGCCAAGTCTGCACTACAAGTCTGCACTCTGTAGACTGCACACTGCATCTGCAACAATACCCATGTTACATATATATAGGTACATTTCTATACGATACTAATCGTCTGTTAGAGTATTCTTCAGCCTACATAATTTTTGTAACAATTAGAGAAATACATTCTTATTATATTGTGATTAACGTAATAAAATATTGATCAAGATGATGCAAGGAATGTCTGCAAGCAGTCTTAAAAAGCACCCGGCTGTAAGTCAAATTACATCACATGTATAAAATTTTTGATAGAAATTAACGTAATGAAACGTAATAATGCAATATTTTTTTATTTTAGCTGATTCCGTTATTTGTTTGTCTTGGTGCTGGAATGGCTGCATCAATACTTTATACGCTTCGTTTAGCGTTAAAAAATCCTGATGTATCCTGGAATAAGAAAAAGCAAGAGCCTTGGCAAAATTACGCTGATAAGCAATACAAGGTAGATAGAACATTTATAATTTTATTTTACTTTTTGCAACACTTATAATATTCTACATAAATAATTACTTATACTTTCTTTTTAGTTCTACAATCCCAGTGGTAAAGATATTCCAATAAGTCCAGCCCCTAAATATTAGTTTCCAGTATATGCCTGGAACACGTAGCATAAGCAGAAATGAACTTATTTGGCAGGATTAATTATTTTGAAGCAGTTTTATAATTGTTTCGTCATTGAATTGTAGAATTTAACATTAAGATTTTTTTCTGCCTGCCATTATATAATTTATAATAATACTGTCTGTTGTAATACTTAGGATAAAAGTATTTAAAATAAATTGATAATTCAATTATTTTTCAATGTGAATATTGCTCTGGAGTTTTTATTTGGAAAATCACTTTCCTTGTTACATTCATAAATAAATAAGAATATTTTTGTTTATTAAGTTATATGGAATTGTTTATGACAATAATTTGTCATAAATTTTTTAGTTTATACATTAAATTATTGAACACTTACTTTATTTACTTACTTCTTAATGAACAGAATATATCTCAAATATTAAATTACTTTTGCCAATGAATTTAAGATTTTATTCTATCCATATAATTGAGATGATGATTCCAACCTATAAAGTATCAATGTGTGTTTTTTTTGTAATAGCATACTGCTGATCATTTAATTAAATGTATATAAATTTCTTTAATTCTGTTTATAAAATTATTTTATATTAATTATTTTAACATAAGTTTTGCTTTTATTAATCATTAATACCATTAGATTAAATTTTAAGAAAAAGAAAACATTATTTTTCTAAAGTGTGGTTAGACATTACATAACAGGTATAGTGAGAATTTATAATAAAATATTTTTATCTAATTTTTTATCAGAAAATAAGAAAAAATAATTTTTTAATTGCTGTAAATTTTTATTAAAATGAGAATTAACAAAGAATTTAAATTTACTAACTATTTTTCTATAAATAAAAAAAATTATTTTTTACAAGATAAAAAAGTTTTATGCACATTTACATTTATAACAATTAGTTATACAATACATAAAATTTAACTTGAGATCGGTTTTTTAGTATTCTGTAATAAAAAAATGTCATCGACTTGGGAAGAATTTTATGCGAAAACTCCAAAACCTTTAAATCTTAGTGAAAATGAAAATCTTTTAAAACAGTTCACAGATAATCATGCAAAAGAAAACACTAAAGTAGTTTTAGTAACGGTCAGTATAAATCCTTGTAATTGGCTTAGTAAGAAACAATTTAATTATATAATACTTTTTATATTTAGAGTGGAGGTACAACAATTCCTTTAGAGCATAATACAGTGCGGTTTGTTGACAATTTTAGTGCTGGAAATCGAGGTTCGATTTCAGCAGAATATTTTTTGGATCATGGATATGCTGTTATTTTTATGTTTAGGTTGAAGATAATAATATGTTTTTCTTCTATACTATACTTAAAAAGACAAGTTCAATACTTTTATTTTAAAAAATCATTATTGTAGGCTTAAATCTTTGGAACCTTTCTCCCGCCACCTTTCTGGTCAGAAAGTTTTAGACATGATGGTTCTAACAACAACCCCTGATGATACTACAATTACAAGTATTTAAAATAAGTTTTATCTGTGTTTTAATTTTCAATGATTAAACCTTGTTTTAAGAACATTAATATTGTTTATTCAATCTTTTATTTTCAATAGTTGCACCACAGTATGTGAATAAAATGTCAATCATTTTAAAAAAATATAAAGAAGCTTTAAATCAGAGTAGATTACTACAAATAAGCTTCACCACTCTTTCTGAATATCTTTGGCTTTTAAGAAGTGCTTGCCAAGTGTTAACAGCTTTGGAAAATAGAGCTATTTTATATTTAGCTGCAGCTGTATCTGATTTCTATGTTCCACCTGATGAAATGGTAAAAATATCATATCTATTTTATAATTTTAAACAGAAAATACATAATGTAGTAAATTTTTTATTGGTATTATTTAGATTTCGGGATTATATTTTAATGATACTCTAGTTTTTACATGATATTTGCTTTCACCATATTAAATATTGATCAAATAAATACTGCATATGAATCAAATAAATTTAGTTTACAATTTTATCGATTAAAAATTTTCTTTGTTATCAAAAGTGAAATAATTTTTTAAAATATAAAACAATGCAAAATGCTTTAAAATAAAATATAATCTGCAATAATTTAATAATATATATGTAATTGTTTAGGCTGTACATAAAATTTCATCTAACAAGCCTTCCTCTATTCATCTTCAATTGGTTCCTAAAGTATTGGAGCCTCTTGTTAATCTTTGGGTTCCTAAAGCTTTTGTTGTATCCTTTAAGCTTGAGACAGATGAAGCTATTTTAATATCTAAAGCTTATCAGGCTTTAAAAAAATATAATCACAATGTATGTAAAATGCATTATTATTTATAAATAAGTACATATCTTTTCATTTGAAAAAAATAATTGATTGTTTTATTTTAGTTAGTGATAGCGAATATGTTGCAAACACGTAAGCAAAACGTTGTCATTGTTAGTAAAGATCAGAATCAGATTATATCATTAACAAACGAGCAAATTTTCAATGGAGAAGAAATAGAAAAGTTAATAGTTGAAGATCTTGTAAAAAAACATGAACTGTGGATTTCATCACATAAATGCTAATAAAATAAAATGTAAATTAAATTTATAAAAACTAATGATGAGGGTAAAACATTTTTAATAAGGGTCAACTTTTGTTGATAAGGAGATACAGCTTGGCTATTATATATTAAAAAAATATTTTTACATTTTTATTTATTATAGATATAAATTTCTTATAATATTTGGTGTATTGTATATAAATATACTATAAGTAATGAATGTATATATATGAATATATAATATATTTACACACATATAAAAATTGAAAAATAAAAATATTTTATAACAATTGAAAATGTCTATAAGTACATATATTTACAGATACCTTTGAAATTTAATTTTAAACTTTAAAATTATTCTCTTTTCTTATCTTACTCTTTATTTTTCATTTCTAAGGCTCACAGCCATTGTATTGATTTTCTCTTGCAGTCTTCTATCAGACGCATTGCATCTACTTAATATGTAAGTTATAGCTGATGAGTCTCTCTGTTCTACTGCAATTTGAGCAGCTTCTAATAGCATTCTGAAATATTAGTGATTAAAATAATTATATATCATGAAAAAAAAAAATATTTGTAAAGATTTATTAATTAATAGTTACTCTAGTTTTACTAAATATTTCACTTTCAGTTCATCTCGAACTCGAGGAAGATACTTTTTGGCTTCCATTGGGTTTTTATGTTTTAAACATTCATCTATGAAAGGCTGCGAAAAAGCGGATTAATTTTTTTAATATTTTACATATTATATAAAAAAAAATAAACAATTTCAATTCTTTAAGTTTTATTACTTTATTAATATTGCGAAAAAATACAAAAGGTCTTGTGGAAGTTATTTTTGTTAAAAAGTAATATTTATTTAGAAAAAGTGAAAAACTATTATTTTTTATTAAAAATTATCATACTTATTTATTATCCCCGTTTATAAAATCCAGCTTCTATCGATTAATTATAAAAAATTAAAATATAAATTGGTTTTGTGCTTTTATTTAGTGTTACTGTATGGGTGATAACACCTTGGATGGGATATGGATAATAAACTGGGCAATTAAGCTTGAATTTTCGAATTATTTAATATTTTAATTTTAAAAAATCTAGATTTGCTAAGCAGGTATATATAGTAAATGATAAAATGTAATAATTTTTATTAATTCCTGGTAATGTTTAGTAATTTTTGGGAACTTTTGTTAAAAACCTGATGAATGATGAAAAATGATAAAATCTGATGAATCTGATATTTTTTGTCCTTAGGCCGCAAAATCAATTTTCGCGTCCCGTATAGAGGCCGCGAAATACTAAATGCAAGGTCTAGGCCGTGAAATTATATTTAGTATTTCGCGGCCTCTATACGGCTCGTGCAAATTCATTTCTCGTCCTTGGTGCATAATGTACTATTTTACAAATTTCGATACTAATTATCACAAATTACCACTTTTCTTCAAAAATAACTTCCGCGGAGGGTACAGTTAATGTATTTTTTCTTTTTGAAACTATCCATATAACGATAATTAATTTAATAAAATAAAATAAAGTAACTATAAATATATGAAATAAAAATTAAATAGCCTCATATCCAATACCTCATATCCAATAGGAGATTTTTTAGATTTGGAAAATTTTTCCATTTCGTTCCAATACCCATTTAGGGCTAAACATTGTATTCGTAACCACCAATACCTACAATACACATATAGCTTTTGTTATTTTCAGATATTTTCATTAAAAAACATGCAACTAATCAATAATTTTCAAATTATAAAGATTTATTTGTATTAAGCATTAGTGTTTAAATATAAATCTATAGAAATTTTTTTAATGAAGATAATGATTTACATTACTCAAAAGTCTGTAAATTAAAAATTAATTTCACATTTTAATGTCAATATATTGATTAATTATTACTCATACAACTTCTATCATTCACAGCTTATTTCTGTTACAGGTTGTAAAAAGTTGAATTAAATTGTATTTAATACTTAGAATTCAACAAAAAATGGCTAAATAATTATCTACTAAAAACATTCATACCAAAATTAATTTATTACTACAAAGACTCTAGCGAATTATAAGTTTGGTGATAAAAGATAAGAAAATTTACAAGTCATTTATTTATAAGATGATATTTCAGTTGTCAAATACACACAATAAACTTATACTATATTAATAATGACGTGCACATACGATTGAAAAATTACTAATTAGCAAGAGATACGTCATACTATAAATAAATAAATGATTTGAAAATCAATCGTTTTTATCACTAAACAAAATAAATTTATTCTTACCTACGATCAGGAAATTTGTATTCTGATCTTAATTTGTCTGCTAATTTAATTTCATTATGTAAAAGTAAAACTTTTACAGTGTCATGAAGAGGCTTTCCAATAACAGATTCATGTAAAGTTTCTTCCAGTGAGCGTTGGTATCTTAGCAATTTTATTTGTTCATCTGTTAAGTTTGCATTAGTATCACAACGTGCTAATTTAAAATTGTCTAAGGCAGATTGTAACATAGCGTCCCTTGAAGTGGAATTCTTTATTATACATAAAAGTACATATTTTTTAGTAATTAAAAAAATATTAATAGTACTGTAAAACATTATGAATTAGTAAAATCATATTACCTGATAACTTTCTTTAATAAACCATAGAGCTTGTGAATAATAATCATCATATTGATTATAAATATCACGTAATGTTTCTCGATTATGATTATGACAGTATTTAATATACAAGGTCATTGCTAATGGAAAATGCATGATAGCCATCTAAAAATAAAATCAAACAATATTTTATTGTATTTAAATTTGATTTGTGTCTTTTAATGAAGGAAGTGATTTTAAAATATTTGTTTAAAACATTGAAATCTGAAAAGAAATTTGAAAAATTGGCTGTTAAAACAAAATATTCCATTTGATTGCATGTAAAACTAAAACTTTGAAAATTTTTCTCTTTCTTTAAAAGATTTCCTATAAGTTCTTTTATTTTGTGCTAATAATTATTTTTTTCAATAACTTTCATTAAGTTTTTAGGAACAACATTGTCAGATTTCTTTCTTACCTGAAAGTCTGATAACGGCATGTGTTCTCTTAAGTGAAGTATCACTGTATAAACTAAATCTGTATTTCCACTTTCTACAGCTTTTTTAAGAGCAGCTTGTTCTTCTCCTAATTTTAACAGCAAGGGAACTTGTAACTGTGCTTTTGGTTCATAATCAATCAACTAAAATTTTCATGTTATCAAATTCTTTAATTTTTAATGTTAACTACATATCTTACCATTTTAATATTTTACCTTTATAGCCAGGTGTTTACGTCCACAATCTGCAGCTCTTAAAGCAATTTCACTGTAAGATACACCTGGAGTATATCCCAATTTATCAGCAATTTCCTCTGCTATTTGTTCCTTATCAAGTTGTGTCTGTTTTACCTAAAAATTTGTATAAACTAATTTTTTTTTACTGAATACTATCTCTTAAGATTATTCAATATAAAAGCAGGATTTAATTATATTATTATAATAAAAACTAGTAAAATGTACTGATATAGTTTGAAAGTTATGTATAATTATAATAAATACTTTTTCCAATAACGTTTCACTCTTTTTTTTATATTTTTATCTATAATTACAAACCTTGTAACAAGCCCAATGAGCTAATATTCTACTTTCGCCATCGATTTCTGATAACTGAAGATGTCTTGCTATTTGAATGCTCAGATAATAATGTCTCCTTGCTACCAAACGATCCAGCATCACTTGATAGGTCAATGTATTCAATCTAAGGATAGTTAAAAAAAAAAATATTTTATAAAACAAATTGTGCAATCAAATTATTTTTGTACAAATTCATACAATTCCCAATATACTAAACAATTAAAAATATTTTTGATCTAATTTTAATACAGTTTGCTTTCCAAGAAACTAATGGCTGTAGTATGTTTATTTTAAAGTTAAATAGTATACATTTTACAAAGTCTTACTGTATGTAAGTTAGAGGAATGCCAATATTAGGATGTCTAATGGCATTCAAAACCCTTAGTGTTCTACAGATATTAACATAGTGGTCAGGATTCATATATCTACTGAAACCTTTTCCAAATTTGGCTGCCTTAAAATTTAAAACATTTTGATGATAAGTAAAAAGTATACAGGGCATTTAAACTGATTAAGATTTGTTACTCACTTTCATAAGTAGTTTTTGTGTTTCAAAATCAAATTCGCATCTTGCAGCATTGATACAGTCTAATACTGCAGTATCTAATTTATCTTTTACCAAATCAATGTAGCTATCAGCTTTATGACTTTTTTTCTGAAATTGTTTTGAAGCTTCTAGAAGATACGATGCAGCATCAGTAGAATTAATTCTAAATATTTTTTGTACTACATTTGGAACTTTCTGAATCATTTCGTGTGAATATTGTGAAAGCACTCTAATGCAATCAATTTCGGTTACTAAATGAACTGGTACATCATAAGAATATGATATCATTTCACCACCTTTAAAACATCCAACTATCATCATAGTTCTGTCCCAGCAGCATACAACTGCTTCTGAACCACACCTATACATTGAATTTAATTAATTTTTAAATTAAGTTATTTAACTTTTTTTTAAATGATCAACTAACCATGCAATATCAGTTAGAGGATCCTTCATATTTGTAGCATATTCACAGTATTTTTCTTTAAGATCAACTGAACCAAGGTACAAGTGTCCAGTATCAGCATACAAAGCTATGTGCCGGCCGTTACCAGAAGCTGCCATTGCACTAATGCTATTAATTTTGTTGTTAAACAGTTTGACCTAAAATCATATTACTTGTTAAATTCTGCATAGGATATTAAAAATATATTTTTCTATATTCCGTACGCAATGTTCGATTTTGCGCACGCATACGCGTGCAAAATCGGTCTTTGCGCACGTTGTATGGAAAAATATTGTACGCAACACGAGCGCTCAGGTTATCTCAACTCGTGTGATTGTCACCCTCGTAGAGATAATCTCCTTCGCCCACTAGTTGCGTAATGTACTAAACTATTTGTATTCATTATTTGCTCATAATTTCATGGTTTAATATCACATAATGCTGTAATCATACTTTGAAAAAAAAGACTGCTTTATTATGCTAACAAAAAGAGTATGCTAACAGACCCTTCAAAAAATAATACTGCTAAAACTTTGGAAATTGTTTTCTGATGCCTAATAACAAAGTCCAATACCAAGATTAATTCTCATAGACTCTAGAAATAAAGATGCAACTGTAAATATTAGAAAATCTATATATGTGATAATTTTACCATTGTGCATGTGATCAACTTATTGCTATACATAAAGTTTATTATTATCAGGAAAAAGTTCCTAAAGTTTTAGTCGAATGGTTTCTTAAAATTTGTAGACTTTATCTAGTAAAATTGAGTTATTTTATGTGTATTAATTCTTTATGAAAGAATAAAAATAAAAATGAACCATGCTTAATTTTTATTCTGTTCTATACACTTACAAACGGGACAGAAACTGGTGTTTGATAGGAATGATGCAATTGATGAATTCCTTCTTGATTTGCTAATATGACTTGACTTTCTCTCTCCTGACGAACTACACACCAACTATCAATTGTTCCACCAAATCCTAAATAAACATAATTGCTATAAGTTTCAAAGAATTTCTTAAAACAATTAATTAGTTTTTTGCTTACTTGGTATATCTGCAAATTTTCTAACTTTTGGTTCCGTTACATTATTGACAAGAAAAATCCGATTGGCTGATGTTAAAATGGCTACACCTGTTCCATTTATACTTGGAAAAAATTTTGCTTCTGCAACTTTCGTTTCTTTAGCTTCCTTGTAAATTTCAATAAATAAACAATATTACAATTAATCTAGAATTCTATTTTTAATAATTATTTTATTTTTTAATAAGAATATACTTTCACTAATAGAATCTTAATGCAATTCAAATTTAGAAGAATTTTTCTTTTTTTTAAGTGAGATATTTGATGCATTATTATTCAATATTTAATAGTTACAACATCTTAAGAAAATTTTTTATTAGATAAGTGAAATGAACAAAATGAAAAGAATTTATTTATTACATATTATATCTATTATAATAATTTGCTTTTTAAAAATACATTGTAATTTAAAAATAAAATTAAGATTCTGACAACTACAGTACTTTGCAATTAATTAGATCATCTAAAGTCTATAACTTTACCTCTCCCATGCTAAAAGTATGCTGGTAATTGCCAAACATATCATATATTAAAACCATCCCATCCTCTTGCATACAAAGTAATTCTTCTTGATGTGACCAACCTATGGTAACTAATTGACCACTGTTCCACTAATTGTAAAATAAATATATTTATAATTAATAACAATTATTAAATTTGTTAACTTAAACTGTTCATTACTAAATGTATTGCTATTTATCTAATGTTTTATTAAATTCTCATACATTGATTATATTTTGAAATATTTTTCTGATAAATTATGTAACTTTTGAAAAATATTCCATTTAGGTTAATAAATCTTTTTTATATTAATTCAAATTAAATTTTCTTCTACTTTTTTACCTCATATTTTAACATGTCTTTTTGTGTTTTCAAAACCATGTAAATATTTATATTCATATTAAAATAAAATTTGAGGTCCATACTTGCATCTTTGCCATCAAATTCCCAGATGATGAATACAATGAAATAATTGTTTTGGCTGATCCTTGTACTTTAACAAACTTTTTTGGATTTCTAGTAATAGCAATTGAACCCCCATAAGGAGCAGCAACAACTAAATTATCTGAACTAGTTTCATGACGAAAAGTTAGGGGATAGATTTCAAACTTTCTAGGTCACATAAAAATAAGATTTGTTTTAATACATGTGTTATAATATTTATATGATTTTTATATTTACTATTGTATTTACTATTTAATAGTAAAAAAATAAATAAATAAATACCTAAAATAAATGTCCCGTCCCAGCGGAAACCAATCAGCTGTTAATAAAACTGACATTTTCCTTAATTTTGCTTCTTTATATTTCTGAAAAATTATTAAAAGATAAATACTTACACAAATATCTCGTGAACTTTAAAAATAAAACTAGTGTCTACAGCTGAAGATCATTTAATTATTTCATTAAGTGATAAATAATTTACCTTGTCAAATAGGTTACGTGATGTTGTATCAATCAATTTCTTGATCTATAAGGGAGAGCGGGGCACCACTGGAAGAAAATGTTTAAAATAGAATAAATAAAAGAGGAAATGGATATCAACTTTCTTTTAAATATTCATGCACTCTTTATTCCTTTAAGAATCGAATACCGTAACGTTTAAACCCATTTGGGCACGTAGTATTTTTTTATC
>UELV01138852.1:0-32278 GCA_900490015.1 Megastigmus stigmatizans
TATATATATATATCTGTAAATGCGTGTGTGCAAAAAGAACAAAAGAAAGGACTCGATATATGTATATGCGAGTGGACGACGATGTAGGGGAGTTATACATATGCGCCACAGCGATTGTTATTATTCTTTGTCGAGCGTATACTTGGAGGAGCGTTGCATGATTATTTTTTATGTGCGTTTGTTCTTTCGGGCCTTGCGTCGCTTATAGCTCTCTCCCTCTCTCAGTTATGAATATTGAATTGTTATTCAGCATTTTTAAAACCGGAGCTCCGTGTGCAGCTTATTCACCTGAGTTGCCAGTTGAAGTTCTTATTGTTTATAAAATATTCTTTGCTGCTGAACGGTGGGTCTCAATTTTATTGATATTTTGAAATCATTTGTTTGATCTTTCTCATTACATGGAAAGGCGAGACTCGGCTTAAAATATTTTAAATGAAATGAGGAATTAAGTTATTTAACTCTATGTACAGGCATCAGGCGAATTAATCAAATTTTATATTGCGTGTTATGAATTAGTCGAAACAAAAATGAAAATATATCATCATTCTGAATTACTTTCCGTCACGTTTCTAAAATTACATTTTTCACATACTTTATCAAAAACTTATTCATTGACAAACAATTTTTAATTGCAAGCATTTATCACGGATAAAACCAATCTTTACTGTATTAAATTAAAGATTTGTACCTCTTAAGTCATAAGTAAAGCATGTCACATACAGAAGCTCGTTCGATACTACTTTACTAAACAGTCCTGTCGTCTTTTATCGTTCACGACAAGTGAACGCTTAAGCAGCTTTCTTAAGCTGTACAGCAATCTGGCGTAAGGAAAAGTAGAATTATTATTTTAAATTTAAAACTTTCAAATCCTGACTGCTCCGAATATAAATAGCATTCGAACAAGAATAACGACAAAAGAATTCGGAGCTGCATTAAACTAAAATATGCTGACGACTCCCGCAATGAGAATGAGTAATAAAAGATGCAGTCGAGATGCCATTAGTGGGGCTCGATGACGGGAGGAGAAAACGAGAATAAGAAGAGAAGGCAAGGACAATAAAGAGTGAGGTTAGTCAGGTAGTCGATCCCCTGAACAAGAAACAATAGATAATATCCCAAAGAAATTGTTAAATGTCTGCAGTCCGTAGGGACAGGTAGGTAATAGCTATATGTATATATCGGCGGGCGTCGCCGGGACTCGTCGGACGACGAGCCACTTCCTTCCGCAATGTCGCGAATTCCGAGGTCAATGGCTCTCTCTGTCTCTCTCGATCGCTCGCTCCGACAATTTACTGCCGGATTCAGTTTGGCATTACATTTTCTAGCTTCACATGTTTCTACAGATTTACATTACAAATCTTTCTGTACGACAATTTGCTGAATCTTCGTTTCTCTTTTTAATACCACTGCTTCTGTTTTATACCTTCCTTTCGATGCTTTTTCAGCTTTTCAATGCTGTAACTTTTACGTCTATAAAATAGCTTTCTAATGACAGTTCATAAAGATAAACGGAATGTCAATAAAATGTAATCGGTGCGAATGCAATTGTCCTACGTTCACTAGCACTTATGTTTTACGTGTAAAAACTTCTGAATCTTTATTCTTATACCCAACGAAGTTAATTATAAAAATTTATATTTTTTATCTTAGCGTGGAATACTTTTTTCTGCGTAAAACAAGTAGACGCGTTAATTATCATTATCTAACGATAAAATAAACGTTTCGAAACGTCACAAAATTTCCGGTCAATGTCAAAGATACGCCATGTAGAAATGTATATCATTTATTTATGCAAACTCGCATGCAAAAGCGTCCACGAGCATTCGTTGGAATAAGCTTAGGAAAAAAGTGCGCTTCTAAAATTAGAAATACCGGGCGAATTTAGCACGAAACAATCCAAAACAAAAGTTACAGACACAAATGACTGGGAGGCGTGTGCTCTGAAATACCCAACCTGTTAGATACACATTGCTTAGAACAAAAAGCCGCTTTTCTGGAGTGCCTTCAATTCTAAATTAAAACTGTACCGAGATATCCTTGTTCACTGCAGTCTCGGAAAGATAAGATTACTTCGCCGGGAGTCATCGGCTCGAGTCTACAAAAATACCCGATAAAAATAAAAATGCAAATGAAAGAATCATTTCCTTCTGACATTGGTGCAAAAAGGTGCGAAATGGACTCTCCATCGGCTCTTTCTCTCTTGCGGAAAGGGAGGTTAGATACATCTGGTTGTATCCGGTTCAAACCGACGGTGTACACGTACGGGCGCGCGCAAACACACCTAAACAGCACCAGCAGCAGCAGTAGTAGCGTAGCAGCAGCAACAGCAGCAGCGATCGACGGTCCCAGAGAGTAAGAGAGACGGAATGCCGCAGATGGGATGCACACCTTTTTCCCTCTCCTTTTGCACCCGCACGTCTCTCTCTCTCTCTCTCTCGCTCGCTCACCTATTATTTCCCTCTAGCTTTCTCTTTCGCTCATCTCTTATGCCATCCCACAGCAGACGCACACACATATACACATTATTCGCATTTTTGTCAAGGATAAATTTGAAATTCTTCAACCCTCATCACACCAGAAACCACTTTTTTTCTTCGACATCCAGGTGCAACTGCCAAAAAAGAGTCAGTGCAGGAAGAGATTTTCCTCTGCAATGGTTGGTGATCAAGCTTTTGCAAAGGGACACCGACTTGTCTGTACCTACCGGGTGCAAAAAAGCTGTTACCAAGCATCACACTCACATTATAAAACTAATTCAAAATCCTTTACGCTGCTTATCCTTGCTAACCTCCGGGCTTATAGCGTCGAGGGTTGAAAAAAAGCTGGATGGACAGGTCAAAGTTATCGTTTGACAAAAAGGGGGGGGGGGAAGCGAGAGCTTTAATCTCCCCTAGTACCGGAAAAAGACAGATGCGCGATATCAAATATTGTTTATTCGCGAATATAATTCTGATGGTCGTGTACTCACTTGCTGGAATTGCGGCCTTCTCCCATGCCCGAGAATGTTCCGGTGGACGTCATCCTGATGCGAGTTTATAAGCTTATCCTTTTTCCTTCCTTTGAAAAAAACCCTGGAAATCTATCGGTGTGCGAGACGGTAGGCGAATGAAACGCTGTATGCGGGCTGCTCAGTGTGCGAGAGCGCGATGATTTTGCGGGCGAAAACGCGGCGCGACGATGAGAGAATGAGCAGTGTATATCGAGTGCGTGCGCACGAGAGAGAGGGAGAGAGACGGAGATGAAAAAAACCGGCCTCCTTTGTGTGTACATAAGGCGAGAGAGTGAGAGAGCGCGAGAGAGAGGGCCGCAGGGAAACAGCCGCCGCACGTATAATACAGGGGTGGGAGAATATCGCTTGGCGCGCGCGCATATAACTGCTCTCTCTCTCTCTCTCCCCCTCTCTTTCTTTCGCTTCAGAGAATCAGTTGTTTCTTCTCGCTCGCACTCGCTGCTGCCTTCGAGGTTCGTGCCGGCTCGGTTCGATTTTTCGGGATGACGGTCAAGTACGGTATAGGTACGGCATTATTGACGTATTTTGAGATTTTGAGTAAATTGAGTTTCAAAAATTAAAATACCAAATTAGGATGTTTTTCTACATGTTATTTACTTATTAACAAGCTGATTTTTGTTACTAAAAATATCGTAAACTCGTACACATTTATTAAATTAATTTTTTTTGTTATATAAAGCCTTTCTTATATTTAAATTAACAGTACACATATTTAATTAATAAAAATAAATTTTTATAATGATAACGGACTGATTGAACGAGTTAACTAGAATAAATCTAAAATTCAAGTTTGATATTTTGCAACAATTGTTTATTTCAAAATTCTCATTCAGTTTCAAAATTGATTAAAGTACCAATTAATGAGATTCACTCATTTCATTAGGTTCTCGTAAAAAAATATTTCACAACAGAGAATGTAAATCAGAATATTCCAAATAGGTATTACCTATTTTCTACAGAGAATTGAACTATTACTGAGAAATTTTTTTTTTGACTAATTAAAAATTAAAACATTAAGCTTTTTTATGTTATACATTCTTGAAATTTAGTAAAGTTAAAAATTTATAAAGTACCGATTTTATATAAAAGAGGTTTGTATCATATTTTCCCATGCTTATATCTTTCTAAATTTTCATATTAAGATGTTCAAAATACGGTCCCTATATTTTTGTAGAATAGCATGTAAAAAATGAACGTTTCGAAGGCCGTGCTTAACTCGTCGATCACTAAATGTTACAAAAACATAGGCATAAAAACCTGTTTTTATGCCTATTGGAAATTTTTTGTTTAAAAAACAAGTATTCGATTTCAAAAGGAAAAAAGATCTGTTCTCTAATAATGTTTAATAAAACGAATGTGCATATTTTTAAATTTAGTATATTGATGTAAAATGTTGTTGGAAGAATTGCATTACGCTCTTGGCCGTGATATTTCATGAAAGTTGTGGTAACTTGCTCTCATGATTATTTATTTATTTCTGTACTCAAACTGCCGAGGGTTTCCATTATTAATTGCAATTTTTTCCAACGTAGAATTATTCTGTGTACAACCTTTCATTACAGACCATAAGAGTTTCTCTTTTACTGAATAGATATTTAGGTATAGTTATGGTCAATCTGATAATAAAAATAAAATATAAAATTTAATTTTTAAATACGGATAGTATTTAGTAATATTATTCGAAAATATTGTAAAATTATTATTTGTTGATTCATATAAATGTAGGGGTTTTGGGAGAAATTTCATTGCAGTTATAAATATGTGCATATAGGAAAATGAACAGTAGGATGCAAAATGATCGTAAGTTCTTTTAAATGTCTGCGTAATTTTCTAAAATTTAAATTATTTTATGTTAAACAAAGATGATCAAGAGGTCACAAATTGAATAAAGATAAGGAGATGTAAGCATGAATGGGAAACATAAAAATGCACTCAAATGATTAATAAAAAAATTGTACATACATATTTTAACTAATTCCAAACATTCTGCAAATACTTATGGTGATTACTATAGATAGTATTTGGAAATTTATTTGACTAGGATTTAAAAAGAAAGTGCAATGTGAGAAGTGTGGGCAATTGAAAATTTTAAATAACTCGTTTAGTAGTATATTCAATTTATTAATTTATTTTCGAGGATGAAAGTACTCGATTCTTATTTAAACATTACAAATAATAGTAATAAAAGTAAATGATTTTTTATGCAATTTATTCTGTAGGAACACAAAATACAGAATGCATAAAGTATTTGGAGGAACCTTTATTTTTTTTATATTAATAATTGTTCCCTCCACATAAATTAAATTTAGATCATTTCATCTGAATACAATTTTGTATTTTAGTCATACGCGATTAAAAAATTGATTTTAATGGATAGTTGTACAGTAAAGTAATATATGTATACTAATATCCTTCTTGGTGTAGAGTCGTTTAAAGAAAACACTAACGAATTTACAACACTCAAGAAAATACGGTCGCAAGTATATACAATTTACACCTGAAGGATAAATACATCGGTAATTTGCTAATATTTAATTTGATGATAAATGATAGAAAAGCAACGGAATATACACGTTTAGTGAAAAAACGTTTGTATTGAAAGAAAATAGACTTTAACATCATTAAGTTTCTTGATTCCTTACAATATATTATCTATATTACAATCATTCACTCACACAAACCGTTAGAAAGAAAAGAGATTTAATTCTACTAAATATTCAATGACATTAGTACGTACAAATCTTGAGAAGTTCCGAGCTAATTTTATTTTTGCAAATTTAAAGACGGATATCCTTCTTATTACTCATTTGTTTATATAGTGGTACAAGAATTAGGAATGCAGATTTTACAAAAGTGACTAACAGATCACATAACTATAAATTATATTTTTATATGTGCTGTAAGACTCTTTTATAAAACAACTAATTCTAATAATTTACACTATAAATAAAAAATTTCGATGATCAATATTAATCGTTTGTTCACCTTTCTTTCAAACCATTCTGCTATACATGCAAAGCGTTTATTCAATGTATCATTTCGGTTATGTAATTAATATATGTTTTGCAAATATTGAAACGTAGAAATACTAGCGCCTCAAAAATTATTTTTCTACGCATACACGTTTCTTTTTTTATAACAAACAACCTAGAATATGTGTTCGAGTTCTGTACATTGCACACTGCGAATTTTTTTATTTAATCTCATAAAACACTTAAATTTTACAAGTGAACAAATTAGTATGGAGAAAGCGCTTATTAAACAAATGTATTATAAGAAATAATAAACCCAAATAAGTAAATTTATGTATCTCAAAGATCTCATTTATTTTTTTTTTACTTTGGATATCTTAATACTTATGTTTGCACCTTTGCTCCAAGTCTTTTATATACAGTTATGCACAAGCTACAGAAGTTAGCACGTCGTAGTCTTATTTTTATTTAATATTCCACAACAGAAAACTGCTTGTATTCTATTAAAATAGTCCTGAAAGCAATGTCGAATAGGAAAATTCACAGTGTGCAAGGCATCGCGCAAAGTCCTAGGATATCTTCTTCTATTACATTAACAGATGGACCGTTCCTGTCCTATTAAAAATTCGAGACAAGTGTTCGTCGACCTTCCAGTTTCTCTATCTGCATTGATTGATCATCCAATTGGAAGACGGCGATGGTGACTAACTGGTTGGCGGAGGTGGCGGTGGTGGCTGCGCAAGCAGCGTTGGGAGGCTTGTAAGGTCGATACCTGGAGGTGCAGGCGCAGGTGCAGGTTGTTGAGGTGGTGGAGGCACAGGAGCAGCTGGCGGCCAAGCCATCTGCTGTTGAGGTGGCCCCCAACCTGGTGGACCTTGAGGGTAGCCAGGAGGTGGCGCTGTGCCTGGTGGAGGAGGTCGCATCGGTGGCGGTCCCTGTTGATTTGGTTGCTGCTGCTGAGGCTGTTGTGGTGGTGGTTGCTGTGGTTGCTGTTGCCAGGGTGGAATGCCCATTGCTGGGGGTGGCGGTGGTGGCATTTGCGACGGCGGCGGCGGCATTTGACCTTTTAAAGGATAGACAATGATCATTATATTATTGTTGATAACTTTTTATTAACTTATGTAAATAAAAAATTTATTTTTACAAACCTGGTGGTGGCGGTTGATTACCTCCAGGTGCCATCCAAGGCATTAGAGGAGGTATCGCAGGTGGTGGTTGACCACCAGCTCCTGGAGGTGGTGGAGGTGGTTGCATAACACCTGGTGGAGGTGGCATGCTCACTGGAGGCTGGCCCCACTGCATATTCATGTTGTTCATATTATTCATATTATTCATGTTATTCATGTTGTTCATGTTGGTCATGTTATTCATGTTATTCATCTGGTTCATGTTGTTCATGCTGTTCATCTGGTTCATCTGGTTCATGTTGTTCATTTGATTCATTTGATTCATTTGGTTCATGTTGTTCATGCCATTCATATTGTTCATATCCGGTTGCGACCATGGTGGTGGAGCCATTCCAGGAGGTGGTGGCATCATAGGTGGTGGGCCAGGAGGCATCATGTTTGGAGGTGGATGTGCTGGAGCTGCCATCAATGCACGTGGTTGTTGCTGTCTACTAATTATAAGTTTCGGATTAATTAGAATTTACACTAATAATAATCAAATGATTAGGATATTCGCCTTGGTATGGCTTTGATATTCGCCTTATGAGAATTTAACATTAGCTTTGGCGTCACTGTTACTTTACCAAGGCGAATTGTATCAATAACAGTTCTATCAATAACTTACCTATCGAAAAGTCCAGGATAGTTCTGAGTTGTTGAGGTGGTAGTACGATTGTGATTATTGCTTTTAGAACGGTCAGGTGGTGGACCCTCTCCCAACTCAGCCATAAGTGACATGTACTCTTCGTCAATCTTGGCCTTGTCTCCAGCTGAATTCATTCCAGCAGCAGCTGGACCACCCATACCTGGTCGCTTGGATCGACAATCTCGGGCTATATGACCTGCACCACCGCAACTCGAACACACAATGTTATTTGTAACATTTGGTTTATCTGGACATAACCAAGACTTGTGGTCACTAGCACCACAGTTCGTGCAACGAGGACCATCGTTTTCACGCAGAGTACCGTTAAGTAGCGCGAGTTCACGTAGTTGATTGCGACGAAGATCATTTTGACCTTCTGGTACTTCAACTCCCTGTCTGATGATCTCATGAATCTGAAAATATTAACATCAAATTATTTATCAGTGGATTAAAATTAAATTATGCTTTTTTAATTTTTTTTTTATAATATACTAGCCCTTTCAACGGCCTTCTTTACAGCTTCAAGATTATTGGCAGTAATGTAAGCATGTAAAGGTTCATCTTCACCAGGCAATGGTTGACCATCCTTTCGACCAACTTTGCCTTCTTTAACACTGCCTTTACCCCGAATTATGATCTTTGCGCCAGTCTCTTTTTCCATAGCTATGAGATGATTAAAAAGTTAAATAAATTGACTATACTAAATTTCCATACATTTCTATAAATTTTTATACATACATTTTAAAGTGTTACCACGTGGTCCAATAAGTAGACCTACGAAATTAATATCAGGATGCTCTTCCTGAGGAATCATGACCTTATCATGCACCCTGATAATTGGAGGCCTGAAAATTTACAAAGAAAAATAAAATAAATGAAATCTATAATCTATCCCAATAAGATTTAAATATTTTAGATGTATAAATGTCTTACTTGTAATCTGGCGGTGGCTTGAATTCAGGATTGATTTTTAAGATTTTTTGTATAAGATTGTGCCGCTCTTCTTCCAATTTTCTTCTAGTACGATATTCTCTTGTATTCAACCGCTTGCCATCACTACTGTAAATTGGTTCTGGAGATGGAGATCTGGAAAAAAAAATTAACATAGTGTTCCAGATATTGTTAGGTAAAAGATGTTACTTGTGTACAAGCATCCTGATTCTAGTTTTTTTAAAGTCAAATTATTATTTGCTAATTTTACTTCAATCTTAATTATTTTTGGTTACTTTCAATTTTTCACTGCGATTAAACAAAATAGTTTTATTATTAATTCAAGTACTTTTAATGAAATTTCTGAAGAAACAAGTTTTTCTTTATTCTGGATTGAAAAGTTTAGTTTTGAGCATTAAGTAGATTATAATTTCTATCTTAGCCCTTATAGAAATATAAAAATAGTCCTAAGTCTCTGACAGCATAAAGAAGCTTAACAGAGATTATGTTGCTTGTTTATTAATAGTTGGTAACCAGTGAAGTCTGCAATGTTTGTGCAGAAATGTTGCTCAGCTGCTAAGGTGCCAAGAGAAAGTAAATCCTGTGATTATTGAGAAAAATTAAGTCTTTTAATTAGTGTCAGCTGATTTCTCGTATTTGTGCAATACAATGCTAAACTAAACAAAAAATAATTATTATAACCTATTGGAATAATAAAATCTTTTTATTAATCGTAATTAAAGATTCATAAATTATAGTTGAACCTGAAAGTAACGTTAGCTTGAGCAGTTATGTAACAGAAGATTTTGTTAGAAATTAGTTATTTTCCTGTAATATTGACCCGATCAAAGTTTCCGTTAGTAAAGCCTACTTATGATTATAATTTTTTACATAAATTTGTAAAAAGTAGCTGAAAGAAGTTATTGATTTGTTCATGATTAAAATTTTATCAAATCATTATATCTATTATTAGCATAAACAAAATGTAATATAAATCTTCTTAATATTAGCTATTGTGTTTTTATTTACTTCACATATATCCTCAATAAAAAGTACTAGAATCTACAAAATCTAGCAAGTCAAACAATGCCAATAAATCCAAAAGACTTGCAATAAAGTAATAGATTACGGGATATTTGATCTAAATTTTAAGTGATCTGCATTCATCTACCTGGGTACATTAAAAGTTATAAACGATAATTAGTTTTAAAAATCTAAATTTTTAAGATTGCTTTCATATAATTTTTAACAAATATAAAAAGTATGATTTTTACAAATTCTCAGTTGAATATAAAAAAAATGTTTCCAAAGAATAATATATCAATATTGGATACCCATTTTAATTATAATATTGAGGATCACTAATAAAATTAAATTTTGAAATGTTTATGAAAGATACGTCTTTAGAAATAAAAAAAAATTTTTATAACAATAAAAATTTATAAAAATGACTAAAAATTTGTAAAAATCATCATCTTACATTGACATAACAGTAAAAATTTATAAAAATGACTAAAAATATGTAGAAATCATTATTTTATAATTAAATTAAAATTTTCAAAATTTCATTATTAAGTTTTTTTAAGAATAATCTTGGAAATCTTCAAAGTTTACAGAAATATTTTCTTATTGGCAAGGCTTGTCACTTTGAGAATTAATAAAAGAAATAGATTAGATCAAACCAATATTATCATTATTTATCTTCACTGATGTGTTTTTTGAGTCCTGGTTGATAATAAATTTTTTTGAGCATCCCACATTAACTTGGGCGGCACCAGTTAGAAAACTTTTAGAGCCACCGAGCTGTGGGTTGCTGAATTGGTCAGTAGATAGGTAGATTTTGTGGATATAATGGTCATATTTGTTGGTAGTTAAGTTTTGATCAAACCTTTCCTCTGGATTTATCGGTATTCCAAGATCTCCAGTACGTAGTTTCCTGCTGATTTCCTCAATCTGTAGTTGAACTGTAAACCAACGGATTAGAAGGGGGCAGAAACCCCAACAGTTAGACATATTATAAAATTAACCATAACACAACAAAGTACATGTTTATTCTATATTAAAAAATAAAATTTTTAACAGAAACGTAAATGTCAGTATCTTATCTTAAACCAATAAATTGAAATCAATAACTTTTTGTTTTGCAGTGCTTTACCTTACCTTTAGTACATCAGTAAAATGCTTTTGTTTATTTTAACAATTAAAATTTTAAAAGCGCATACTTACATCCTAAAAGCTATCTATACTTTTTGAAATTTTTTTTCTAATTTCAAGCGAAATTTTGAAATATTAAATCAATGTTGCTTATGATAAACTTACTCTACTTATATAACAATTTTTTTCGGAAGTAAGATACTCACACAGGTATGCTTTCTCCTGCTCAGGAGTGAGGTTGGTTGGCAATACTGTCGGCATCCCTGGAATAAATGTCTTTTCATGTTCGCTTCCTCCCCATCTGGACTTCCTGCGTTTGCGGCGTTCTTCTCTGGACTCCCTGTCTGCAAAGCAATATTCATTCAAAAAGTTTGTCTTATGCATCTTTGTCTACAAGTTTGATTATAAATAAACCACATTTAAAAACCATAATTTAAGCAATGAAAAGTAATTTTTAAGCTATATTTTTTAAATAAATGCTTGGATGACTGTAATAATAGATATTTATCTTTTACATCAGCTATGTTGTACTTGAATGCCTTGAGCAAGTTCGAATAGTTAAAGTACTTTATTACATTGATTTTATATTCCTTGAGTGTGATTGATTCATTAACGATGATATATGCATTCAGCATTTGATAAATGCTATTAAAACCAGTCTAATTACCATCTTTATATATATTGTATAAATCGTTAAATTATGTACATTAATGAAGTTCTTTGCATTTCATAAGCAACAATTTATTCTATACAACAAAAAAATAATTCTCTTTGAAAAAGAAAAATGTGATCATAACTATATAGACAAGTTTTTTTTTTCATATCAAGTGAAAATTTATTGTTACATTAAAGCAGAGACTCTACAGTATCCGAAAATATCTACTAACTTATTCCAGTCACATGCACTCCCCAACATCCTCTCAATCAAGCAACTCGATTTATTTTTATTGAATACCACAGTAATGCAGAATTCACGTGAGTAGTTGTAATCAATACAACTTGAACAAGTAGGACACACCACAAAGTAACATGGCATACAAGCACAAGTTGTAGGAAGCTTTATATCCACAGATTCGAAATTTTTTCTTTATCACCAATCACAAATAAATAAATACAAAAAATAAATATAGCTTACCCTCGGCCTCACGCTTCTTGCTGTGATGGCTGTGGCTAGATAAGCTCAGGGTAGTGCCATTCGCAATAGCAGCAGAGACGGCAGCCGCAGCCGCAGCAGCCGCTGCCGCCGCGCTCGAAACCGAGCTGCCCTGGGCATTTTGCAAATAGCTCGGATTCAATAAAGACGTGAAATTCCGCGATTGATTCATCTGATAATTCTGATTTCCTTTCTTCCCAGGATCGAAGGACGCACTGTAAACTTTGGAGTCGCAATCAGACTTGGGAGATTTGACAAAAAAAAATGGCGTACTGCGAGTTCACTCGATGGTCACACGAGACTGCTTAACTTAGATAAACGTTAAATATATGTTACAAGTAGCCGACTTGCACCGACACACGACGCCACTGCGACGAACGCAGGCAACGATCAAACGGCGGTGGGTGACGTCATAAGCGTGCTTTTTCCGAGATGCGTGCGCACTGCTCAGTAAAAAAGGGAGGGCAGCGCCTCCTACAATTCTGATTTGATTTTTCTATTTCTGTAAATTTAGGAAAACTGAGGCGGAACGAGACCGAGGCGTGTTTGAGTCAAATGCGACTAAACGAGACTGCAGTGAAAAAGATACTGAAAAAACTGTACCTAGGGTGTGCGGTCCTACGGAAAGGATGAGAGAGGAGAAGGTGAATAAAATAACTTGTTTTCGGAGTACTAGATTTATTCCCGGCTATTAGGCTACCAGTTGGTCTGAGTCTCGGAGTATAGATCTGACTCTGGAGCCTTACATTAGTTTACACAGAACCTCGGTGTTGAGTTGTGATTGATATCGTTGCCTGCATGTATATATATATATATAAGTGTGTTTTTGTGCGCCAGTGGCGCTCTCGCTGGTGCGTAGCGGTTACAGTGCCCACAACTATAATATGTTTGACGATCTAATGCGTTATGGCGCCTGATTTTTCAATTTCTATCACCCGCACTTTTCGAAAAATTAATTTTTATGAAACAGTTGATTTAGTATCCTACTTATAACTTTTCATTCTTAATTATTCTAAGTAAATACATGTATTGAAAAAATTTAAGATAATTTTCATTATACTATAGCAGAAATGACACATCCATTTTACTTCTATACATTATTTTATAACTGTTTTTCTTTTCGTTTATGATTAGATTAGAGAATTAGATCTTTTATTAGTTGGCAATGCAAAAATGTAATTTTTATTAATCCGCTATTCTAAAAATCAAATTTTTGTGACAATTTAGAAAAGTATCTGAAAAGGGTTTAAGAATAAATGCATTTGTTGCAGTTCTTTCCCTCTATCGTGAACCTTTAGGATACCTTTAGGATAAGTTTAGCTCTTGGTCCTTTCGTGCTCGATTGGCCTGTTCTGCTGTTCTGCACAATAATCATGACCCTCTCTCGGCCATCGCGGAACTAAAATTTTAGAACATATCAAAGTGTTATTTGCTTGTGTTTGATCTTTGATATGTGTTGTTTAGGCTGTGAAGTGGTTTTATTTAATATTTATGATCTTTTTTACTAAGAATTTCTATTTCTTAGGTAATTATAATATTTTTCACTTAATTTTAGAAACTTCGATTTTATATCCAATTTGTACTAATGTGAGGCACTAATTATGTTAGGAAAGAAAATATAACCTAAAAGAGTTGTTTCTTATCATTTCGTATAGTTAGTATATTACTTATTGATAAAATAATTTATTTTATTATATTTCTATAATTACAATTTACTAAATATAGTTTTTATATTGTAGTATTTTTTCTATTTATAAAAAACTATGTACTTGTGATCTGTTTTATACTTGTATGAAAGCCTTTATTTATAATAAAACCAAAATAATGAGTTTATTTCAATTAATCTTTATTATAAGTTAAAGGTTTGATTAAGACATTGAAAACATGAGCTACCAACGAGGAAACAATGGTAAAAAGCAAAAAGGATTTGGATTTGCCGGCTTTCAAATGTCGAGCAATAATAAACGAACTGGAGCAGCGATACCTCCTCCACCACCAAATTCAGGTTTTAGTAAACAAGGGTATCACACAATGAATGCAATTACAGAAAATGCTTTATCAGCATGCTGGGGAGTACCAAAAAAACGCAGTAAAACAGAAGAAGAGTGAGTTTTTTTATTCTTGCAAAATATTTAGTGTAATAATAACTTCAAAGTGAAAACATAACTTATAAATTTCAGATATTTTGATGATGATGAAGAAACTCCAACATCATCTACACTTGAATATATCCCAGCTCCTGGTTCACCATCTTATGAAGAGCATTTGAAGAAAAACCAAAAGAAAGAAGATAGTGATAGTGAAGAGGATCCTCTCGATGCCTTCATGGCTGGTATAGATGCTGAAATTCGAAAGTCTAAAGCTCCAAGTACAGAGGATCGTAAGGAAGATAAACACAAAGGGATTAGAGCAGATATTGACGGAGAAGACGATGAAGAGAGTTATTACAGGTAATTTATAATCATTTTTTTTCTTGTTACAATGTTTTAGTTAAATGTCTTTATGATATTTTGATATCAGCACTTTTTTTAATTACTAATAATTCTGTATATAACATATTTTATATATGTTTTTCTTCACTGTATTTTTTTATCTATTTAGATACATGGAAGAAAATCCAAATGCCGGTATACATATAGAAAACTCAGATGAAGAAATTGAATATGACGAAGATGGAAATCCTATTGCTCCTCTAAAAAAGAAAGAGATCGATCCTTTACCTGCAATTGATCACAGTGTAATACCATATGAACCATTTGAGAAAAATTTTTACAATGTTCACGAAGAGATTGCGAATTTAAATAAGCAACAAATTGATGATTTACGAAAAACTTTGGGTATCAAAGTAACCGGGCCAGCGCCACCTAATCCTGTAACAAGTTTTGGGCACTTTGGATTTGACGATTCATTGATAAAAGCCATTCGAAAACATGAATATACACAACCTACTCCAATTCAAGCACAATCTATTCCAGCAGCATTGAGTGGTAGAGATTTGATTGGTATTGCAAAAACCGGAAGTGGAAAGACAGCTGCATTTGTGTGGCCTATGCTTATACATATAATGGATCAAAAAGAAATAGGCACTGGAGATGGCCCCATTGGACTTATATTGGCACCTACTAGAGAATTATCGCAACAGGTAACATTCTGTTGTAAAATATTATGTAATATTTTATACTAACTAGGAGGTCCTATTTAGACTTCTTTGGGTCACGGATTTAGCTAAAACTTTGGTACACGCTTTTTGACACCGAATTATGAAAAAAGCCAAGGCAGTACTGTCTAATATTCGAATTTTCTGAAGTTATGAGTGGCTGTACTCCTATTTTGAGAAAATTGAATAAAAATATATGTTACTATTATTGTTAATGACTCAGCTTGTATCCTTTAGCACAATTTTGTACATGTAAAGTGAAAGTAGAAAGAAGGATTGAGAAATGATGACACACACTTGAAAGTTTGTCAATAAGTAGATTTTAACAATAAAAGATCACCCACAAAATTTTAGAAGGATTAAGAAGCTCGTTCAAAAATTATTGATAAGTATAAATGTCAATTTAACACGTGCTGTATAGAACATCTATTGATTTGATATCGAAATTCACATATAATCGAGACAAAACTAAGGAAAAAACAATGTCAAGTATTTGAATTTTTGTATAACAATAACTAATTATATTTTAAACATGTATCAACGATAAAAAATGTATGCTAGAAGCTATAAACGAAGCAATTCAGGATTAACGGGGTAAAAAAGGGCAAATTCGCAGCCAAAAGTTTAACAAATTAATCTTTATACAGTCACAAAATACTTTTAAACACATTTACTAGTATAATTATAAATAAAAATATATTTTAAAATCATAAAAACTTAATTTTTAAATTTGACTAACTTTTTGATTTGATTGTATAGCCGGAAAATCGTTAAGACTTGTAGCGTATAAAAATATTGATTTTTTACAAAGTTATACAAGATTGAAAATAAATAAAAAATAAGCCCAAAAACTGATACGAAATTAATGATATGATTTTTATATTAATGAATAGACTTTTTTGCATTAATTTTGTAACTATTTTCAATCTTCTATAACGTTGTAAAAAATCAATATTTTTATATGCTTTAAGTCTTAAATTAAAGCTCCTTCTTTCTACTTTTACTTTGCATGTACAAAATTGTGGTAAAGGATTCAGAAGCTGAGTTATGAACAATAATAAATACTATCACGGATTCTTATTCAATTTTTTCAAAATAGGAGTATAGTCGCTCATAACTTTGGAAAATTCGACCATTGGAGCGTACTGCATTAGCTTTTTTCCAAATCCGTGACCCAAAGAAATGAGACTCTACTAGTAAGTCTTTATTATTTATTTTTATAACTTTAATATTAACTTTAATGTTCTGGATTTTATGAAACAATTTTAGATATATCAAGAAGCAAAAAAATTCGGAAAAGTATACAATATTCGCGTTTGCTGTTGTTATGGAGGTGGTAGTAAATGGGAACAGAGTAAAGCTTTAGAAAGTGGAGCAGAAATAGTAGTGGCTACTCCTGGTAGAATAATAGACTTAGTAAAAATGAAAGCAACCAATTTGTCTAGAGTAACGTTTTTGGTACTTGATGAAGCGGACAGAATGTTTGATATGGGTTTTGGTAGGTACTAGATTTGAGACAATTCTAGTTTTATATCATTGTTTATACATATTTTTATTAATACTTCTTTTACTTTTTTATGTAGAGCCCCAAGTTAGGTCGATTTGCAATCACGTTAGACCAGAAAGGCAAACATTATTGTTTAGTGCAACATTTAAGAAAAGAATTGAAAAGCTTGCAAGAGATGTATTAACTGATCCAATCAGAATCGTTCAGGGAGATGTAGGAGAAGCAAATACAGATGTAACACAACATGTTATTGTGTTTTATAATAATCCTACAGGCAAATGGGCTTGGCTAAATCAAAATATTGTTGAATATTTAAGTGCTGGAAGTTTATTGATATTCGTGACTAAAAAGGTAAGAATTCGCTTAATTGAAAGACCTCTTAAAATGCCAATGATTTGTAATTTATTAATACTGTGGTTATTTTGTTACAGTTAAATGCTGAGGAATTGGCGAATAATTTGAAGTTAAAAGAATATGATGTACTATTATTACACGGAGACATGGATCAACTTGAAAGGAATAAAGTAATAACCGCATTTAAAAAGAAAACAGTTAGCATTTTAGTTGCTACAGATGTAGCAGGTACGGAGAGCAATCGACAAATTTTTCTATATTTAACTAATAGGTATACTTGGTAAAAATATACTGTATTAAAAATTCTTCACAGCTCGAGGTTTGGATATCCCACACATCAGGACAGTTATAAATTACGATGTCGCCCGGGACATAGATACTCACACACATAGAATAGGTAGAACTGGACGTGCCGGTGAAAAAGGTACAGCTTTCACGTTAATAACGGAACGGGACAAGGAATTCGCAGGACATCTTGTGAGAAATCTTGAAGGGGCTAATCAAGAAGTACCAAAAAGTTTGATGGATCTCGCTTTGCAAAGCAACTGGTTCAGAAAATCAAGATTCAAAAGTGGCAAAGGCAAACAACTCAATGTTGGCGGTGCAGGTTTTGGCTTTCGTGCAAAAAATGTGCCGTCTAATCAGGTAATTTGATAGTCTTGTTTATTTTCATTTTATATTTTTCAGGTCAATGCAAGAAAATAAATGTTATACTCGAACAATTTGTCATTTCAGACTAACCAATCTGAATCACCTTCATCATCTCAAGGGCCAAAGGACATTAGTGAAGTTGTTAAAAAATTGGAAAGGTCAGGACCAGGTAGTGATCGGTTGTCAGCGATGAAAGCTGCTTTCCGGAGTCAATATAATACACAGGTATTAAAAATTACTACTTGGGTCTAAGAAATTCTTTTTCTTCATTAACCATAAGAATATATTAAAACAGTTTTAAATTAGATATAATATTTACATTGATAGAAGTAAAATGTATAATTGAATCTTTCAACATCAAATAACCAAGCTGATTAAATGAAAAATTATTTCAGTTTCGAGCGTCTTCCGACCATACGTGGGAACAGACGATCACACCTCCTTCATTGATCATGCCGCCACCGCCACCACCACCTGGTAGCTTCCCAAATGCAACATTTGCACCACCACCACCTCCACCGCCGCGAAGCAGTGCAAACCCAGAAAACAAATCGGAGACAGAAGCGGAGAAACAGGAAAGAAAAAGAGTGAGAAAGAGTCGGTGGGAGTGATAGTATAATTTTTGTTAACGATTTGTCATTTCATATTCTAAAGAACTGATAATGAGTTCAAATTGATCACTGATTGACCAGACATTTTTTAAGCAAAGAAATTAGTAGCAAAAGGTCTTTAATCAAATCAATGATTTCGAAGTGAACCAAAGCCGTTTACTTGGTTTCGTGTGTTTGGAATTGTCTGTAGCGTTTAGAACCATTAGACAACCCTTATAAAAAATGTATTGTGTATGGGTTTGCTTTATTCTTGTAATCTTTAGAATTTTTTGTTAGAATTAAAATATAATAAAAGTTAAATATAAATGTTCAGTTTAAAATGTCGTATTTTTGATTGTTATTCAAATTCAATCATTTAATAAACCTAAGTATAAGGTACAATGCAAAGTCTATGTATATATTTATAACACAAATCAACTTTTTATATTATATTTTATCAATTAGTGGTTAATAGAAAACTTGTACCAGATTCTTAAAAGACATTTTATTATGTATATTTACATTATTACTTGAATGTACATCCAGCGACGTATAATTAATATTTTTATTGTAGACAATAAAAATTGATCAAAATTTCAATACCGAAGTTTGCATTTTTCTATCAAAATACTTATCTGAATTTTTATTACATTTAGTTTTAAAAAATGTTGTGTTAGGTGGGTTGGTAATAAATCAGACATCATGAAATTCTGAAAAGAAACTTTATTTTGTATGTATACATTCTTAAACAAACGTACATCGAATAATGTATGATCAATACATTTGTTTAATTACAGATAATAATAAAAAAAAAAGAGGAAAGAAAAACTTTGAAACCAAATTTTCACAAGGCAGAAATGATACCTCAAAAGCAGCATCCAGTAAATGGACGCCCAAGCATATGCGTTAATCGTACAAAGAATTTAACAAAACTTCCAGTTTTTCCATAAATTTACAAGTGCTTTGAAATCCGATGTTTAATTTTATAGACCTACATGAACGTTAGATATACATATATCTATGCATGCATGTGCAATACTAAAATTAATATACACACAATGATCGCATAGGAAAGCGGTAAACTAAAAAAATCTTCATTTTCTGTATTTTACATCGTACATAAAAAGAAAAAAAAAGCAAAAAAAAAGAAAGAGAGATAGGTAGGGAGAAGACATGAGTAATGCTTTTAAACTTAAGCTATACGCGTGCCAGCATAGGAATCTAAGGAAAAAATGGTAAAAAACCTGTTGGCAATTGTACTAAATTACGTAGATATACATGGTTATGAGTTAATCTGCGAATCCTTGGACAGCCATTTAGGGCACCGCTGCAATCGAGAATTGCCTTGTTGCAGACACAGGCGCGCGCGTGAAACGCGGATTGCGCGCATTATATATATATATATATATATATACCTGCGTGTGAGCCGACGAATTCGTTGGCTGACATTCGTCGTAGCCACATGGCAATATCTGTAAGACTATTTCGTTTTTTTTTGTTATTCCTCGTCGATTGATCAAAACCCAATTCTCTTCGAACTATCGATTTTTTTTGCACCTTTTCATTAATTTTCTTTCATGACATGTATACGTTACATCATGCTTATATAGACAGTTTTCCGCATACAAAATTAATCTTTACCGCTACGTATAGAGAGCTAACGTGTATAGATACATACGTGATACTTCTTAAACGCTAGATTGTTGCAATGGAATAGAAAAATTACTTTGCTATATATTTTGTTTTCGTGTAAGAAAATGTAAACGTGTTAAACTGTGGTGAGATTCGTTGTTGCCTTGAATTTTTAGTACTTTTAATTGGAATTCTGTCTTAAATTATCACAAGGAACTCGGTGTTAGATGTATTTCTTAAAGTTATTTTTAAGTACAACAACCTTAACATAATTTGATCGAGTAGTGTAGATTCGCAGTAAAAATCTATTATCTCTGACGATCTGTTGAATAAATGTCGCGACACAAAGATAACATTTTTACTTATCTACGCGATAAATCCGTGTAGATAGACTGCTAACGTAAAATTATATTTTAACGTAACATTATTGCTTAACACTTATACTTATACATCTGAAAAATATTAAGCTCCAAAAAAGCATTAAAAACTACGAAACTCTTCATAACAATTAGTCGAATTTTTTTATTATCGCGTCTATACTTTCAAATAAACAATTTACGCACTTGGAGTACCAAATAAATTTTATGTATCAAAGCGAAATACGACAGATGACAAAATAACAAAGATAATACAGCTGTAAAGTTCGATTTGTTCACGAACAGAAATTAAACGCAATCAACATTTTTCTCAATTTAAGATATATCCGTCTGACAAAAAAAAAAAGGAAAATGAACCGTATCAAATGGAAAAATTCGAGGGAAAGAAACAAAAGGCAAATTCCGCGAAAGAAATGCTTCCTGGAGCTCGCCGGTATACAGATTATATACATCCCTGAACAAAAAAAATACATATATATTTAAGAGGGGAGACAAGAGAGAAAGAAAGAAAGAATGAAAAAAAACCCAAGAGCGCGCTCAACTTCTTTAAAGAAAAAGGTAATAATACGCGCGCAATTAGGAGACTGGCTCGCGAGCGAATCACTCGCTCTTGGCTCTAATGACAGTCGGCCAATCGAGATATAACTCTCTGCTTGTACGAGAGAGAGAAAGAGAGAGAGAGAGAGGAGATGTAGAAAAGAGCAAGAGACACGTGCGGTCCGTTTTTAGGGCCTCTTGCGTGGAGGCGCACTTCCACAGAGTCTCACTCTCGCGGGTGATTCACGACACTGCTACGACACGACATACACACATACTTACACACACACACACACATGCGTGAATCACCCAATAGCTTATAAGGTGAGCGCTACTGGCCCTGATAACGCGCCGACGCGACTCTCAATGCGGTTCACAGGCTATATGTTTCACAGGCTGATCGGATTCACGCGGGTCTCTGTTACCTGGCGTTTTTGTTCGATTGATCCTCCGATGCTGGCTTTTCATTTGTTCGAGGGAAAAACGCTTACGCGCCGACAAGTGCAGTAGTACAGGAGATCGACAAATTTACTTAGTCGTTAAAATCCTGCACGTATAACCCATTTTCATACTTTAACATTAGAATATTTCCGCTCAATTTTAATTATAAGCTATAATCGAGTGAATAAATTTCCTCATAAAGTTTCCTTCGAACTGCGAAACTAATGGGCAAAGTTCATGAATTATTAAAAAGGAAAGAAAAGCAGGAGGCAGCAACTCCTTCATTTTCACCGTTTATACATATTTTCACGATCGATCCAGGAAGTGCGCGCGTAATTCTCTTTTTTCTTTCTTCGCGTCATTAACTCCGGCGCTACAGCATTTAGCTCTCCCCCATATACAACGGATAGTTCGCCGGAGCTGACATAGACATTCACAAGGAGTTCACGTTATATATACTTGTACTCTAGCTGACAATGGGAGGATCGTTAGAAACAAGCTGGGAATAATGCACCGCTGCTTGGATACACGTGGATGATGCCGCGTCATTTTCTCCGCCTCCAAACGTCGAGATCCGATGTTTTTTTTTGCCTTTTCTTTTTAGCAGCAGACGGACAGTCTTTTCGATCTTTTGCGCAATCGTTAGATTTTTCAAAAGCGCGCGCCTCGCGGCCGTTTCGTCAGAGCCTCGGAGAACTAAAACTCGGATCCCTTTAATAGTCCATAAAGACGCCCTCGAACCTCGCGGAGCCACTACAGGTTCTATCTTTTTTTCTTCACCGCCCATACAGCAGCGGCGGCGTTTTCAGATCGAAATCTCATCCCACGCTATTACGTCGCGGGGCAAGAATTCCCCGGCACTCGAAAAGAAACAAACTCGGCTCTTGCATAAACGACGACGTGTCGAAGTCGTACACGCGTCCAGCTCGCGTTTTTGCGTTCTTGCCTTTGTGTTTCTTTGTTTTTACGAGTCGAGTATGTGCTGTTGCTGCGTCGTGGCACTGGTCTTCCTCGACCTCGGCTGCTGCGACTTATCCTGGAGATTCGACTTGCCCGTGAACTTCTCCATGGCACGGCCGTAGGAGCCGGTGCAGACTTTCTCCTTGACCGCCGTTCTGGATTTGCTCTCTTGGCGGCTCGGACTCTTGGAGCCCCTCTTATCCGAGGCGAAGACCTGAATCTTGGAGGCGAGATTGCTACTGTCGCTCACGATGAACTTGGCCATGTTGGTGCGCTCGCGCAACTTCTCGAGATTCTCCTTGGGCGCGACCTCGAAGGCATCGGGCTTCTGCAGAATGTCGCGTAGGTTGACGCCGCTGTCCATCGAGGCAGGCGAGAGAGGCGGTGTAGTCGTGGTCGTAGCCGTGCTCGCGGCCGTTATCTTGGCCACCTCGACGCACTGCTTGTACTTCTCGTCTATTCTCGTGTCGTGTTGTTGCTGCTGCTGCTGTTGCTCTTGCTGAGGCTCCTCGATCTTGAGATCCTCGACGGCAGCCTGGAACTCGTGCACGAGCTCGTCGTCGTTGTTGATCTCGGCGTCCTCCTCGTTGCCCGAATCGTTGAAGAAGTCCTTCTTGAGCACGCCCTCGTTCTTCTCGTTCTGCTTGCGCAGCTCCTCCCAGTTCTTCCTTGGCTTGTAGCTGGTCTTTCTGCGCACCAGCGGCTTCCTCTCGCTTATGTCGATGTCGGGGATGAAGAGTCGCAAGGCTTTGGGACCTATGGGGAAATTGGTCGAGTCGTCGGACACGCGTTTCTCTGTCATTATGGCCTCGAGACTGGTGCGCGAGGCGACTTCCTGGTGTTTGTTGAAGGCCGAGACGAGCTGGGCTACCGTGTACTTGGGCTCGTCGTTCTCCGAGTCGGTCTCACGGCCGTGGCACTCCGAACCCGTTGACGATTGCTTGTTGGTCAGGCTTCGCGAGGCGTTCGTCTCCTCGGAATCGTCGGTCAGAGTGTCGGACTCGAGCGACTGGAGCGAGTCCAAGTTTGCCTCGGAGACCGTGAGCGATGAGTGACCCGTGCTCTTGGCTTCGTGTGCTGATTCCGTACCTGCAATTATCGAATATGCGAGAAATGATAAATGTACATGACGTTAACGTAAAATGGGCACAATTAAAGTAAACGAGTGAAAGAGGAATGAATTCATAATTAAATATATGCAAATGTTAGCTCGACGATAACGAATCCTCGAAAATTGTCGCCTCGTCTAATTCGTTATCGCGAAAAGAAAAATACAAAATTCGTAGCTGATCGAGCAGCAATTATCCAAAGTGTCGCGTGTTGCCCTTCGCCAAGTCTGTGCAGACGCGAGTGATGAATAGGGAACGACGTATAGACGAGTATATGGGGTTGCACTCACCATTATTACGGGAGCAATCGGTCGTGTTGTCGACGGTTACGCATTCCCTCGACTCCTGCTTCCTTTCCTCATCCTCCTTCTCTGTTTGTGTCGTCGTTATCGTTTTCGTCGATGGTTCGACGTCGTTCTGCTGCTAACAATGGGGAATATTTCGCAGGGATTGAAATTCGTACGGTATTCAGGTGGTGAAAAGTTCATTTGATTTCATTCGAAACAGCTATAGAGTTATTATGAATTTCGAGCCTCGAATCATAATGATTTCAATTCACTTACAAAATTTGATATCGCATTCAAATTTAATATACTATTGAAGTTAAATCTTCTACATTGCCCTTAAATTCGAATATAAGCAATACCTCTTTAGCAGGTCGAGTCTCCTGGTAGTCGGTCGTCATATCGGTCATCGCGGCATCATCGAAATCCCGCACAACGGCAGCGGATCTCGTGGAGGAGGCAGAACCCAGTGAACCGCTGCTCGATCCGTGGGTCATGTGCCTGAATATCGGGAGCACATCCTCGGTCTTGGATCGTTCCTTCTGTCTGAGCAGGTCGCGCTTATGCCTCTGGAGACTCTCGAGGCTGCGGTAGATGTCGAGCATACCTTGGGACTTGGACAACGACTTGAGACCGTAGAGCTTCTCCCGCGAGCCGTCGAAGTAGCAGCTGTCCAGTGGATTGCCGTTGATCGCCTGATGATGATGGTGATGGTGGTGGCGGTGATGGTCGCAGTCTTTGCGACGGTGATGCTCCTCGTCCTCCGTCGAGCAGCCGTTCAACAGTGGCAGACAGGCCTGCGATCTCGACTGTACCTGACTGAGACTCCTTGACGTTCAAAGAGGTGCGATTAGATTGGTAGTGTATCGAGCCGCTATAGGAAAGGGGGAGAGGTGTGTACCGACCTGATCCTCGACAGGAGACTGACTCTGTTGAGACCTTGAGCCATGCTCGCCCTGAGGGATCTCCTGTCCTGCGCCTGATTGAGCAGGCCTTGGGTCTGTTCCTTGTTCAGGAGGCAGCTCTGGCTCATGGCCAGGCTGCTCTTGGAGGAGGAGACCGAGTCGGCGAGGCTGGTCCTGGAGGAGCTCGTGTCCTGGGCGCCGCTCTCGTAATCCTCGCTCCCGCTGCCCGGCAGACTGAGGCTACCTCGGCTGCCCATGAGGCCGCGGTTCAGGCACATCTCGCTCTGGCTCAGTCCGGACCAGTGATGATGGCTCGGCTCGACCGATTGCTGCTGTTGCTGCTGCTGTTGCTGTTGTTGTTGCTGCTGTTGCTGTTGGAGTTGTTGTAGCTGACCGTTGGCCGTCTGACTGAGGAGAGCCGCTCGCCGCAAGTTTTCCCGACTGACGACGCGCTCCAGTAGGACCTCGCGAGATTTGGATAGGTATTTGCGGAGATGGGCCGAGGCTTGGGTTGGAGCGCCGCGTAGCCACTCGTGACGCAGGCATTGCTTCGCCGACAAGCGTGCACTGTTGACAGATGTTTATCGGAGATTGGAGATTGTAGGATGTTTTGCATTTTGCGTTATGTTCATTTTAAGGGAAGCGATAGTCGTCATTGGGTAGAGAATTTTTTGTTATAACATTTTTTTTTCTCAAATATTAAATATTTATCGACTTGAGAAATGTGCTTTTTTATGAGCCATCGGTATCCGTCGAGCCCTCGACTACTTATTTTAAGTATACAGTTAATTATTTACGACATTTAAACACGTCTATATAAATTTATTTTTAAAATCGGTGTCACATCCATATGTAACGCTCATTTTTCACCGTAACGACGCAGATAAAGTACCTATATCGATACACCAACGCGTTATCGACAAAAGTGTGTAAGATCGTAAAATTGTTAAAATCAATTTAAAGCGCTTCTTTAAATTAGCAAACATTTATGCTTCTGATCATCCGAAATCATTATTTATCTTTGAAATTAATAATACCGATAAACATTTGCTCGCGGTTAAGGTGTGAAACGATGTAAAAACGATGAACGAGGATCGGATCGGCAGAAAACTTTGCGCAACTCGGTCGGCGTTTCGGCAACTTTATGGCGCGGGCGCTTTCTTGAAAAATCAATTACCCTGGACTTACGAGCTCCGCGCAGCTTTTAAACAACAAAGTTAAAAACTTACTCGATCGTTTCGCGGATCTTTCATTTTTCGACTAATAATTTCGTCGCGAAACGACGTTACGTTTTGTAATGCGAGACTCGCATAACCAATTCAAAAAGCGATCGTTTTAGTCCCGTTGCCAATTAATCACTTGCGATCCATCGCTACGCACAGGCGACTCTTTAATATATCGATTAAAAATTTTGCTCCTTATTTTTTTTGGCAATTCCCCAGCAGCAACAGCTGCCACGCAATAAATTAACTTTCTCCATAATAATGACGACACTGTATAAAGGTGTCGTAATAAATATTAAGCACGAATACATATATATTTCCTGACGAATCATCAAGCCGAACAATTAAGCGATATGACAGCGCAAGAAATCCGCGCCGAAGAAAGAGAGGAGAAGATGAAGAATAACATCGGTTAGCAAAAGCAATGGCAATTGCACTGCGAACCCGTATTAATTGACTTTTTATACAAAATGGAGCTGCTGCGGCCACGTCTCGAGCCGCCCACGATCCTCTCTGCGTCCACACACACATATTCGTTTGTCGAAATCGCACGACACGCGTACATATATATATATATATGTATATATATACAGCGAAGCGCGGCTGAATTAAAATGCAATTAAATCTTATAATGTGGGATGACGTAAATTTCGAAGGCACATACACGTACCGCGACCGGCTATAGTATTATATTATATACGCGTTATACTATGTGTGAGATTGGCCGCTCGCGCATCTCATTTGAATTGCGTAACGGTCTCTCTTGCGCCTCGTCGTCGTCGTCGTCGCTGTTATTATTGTCATAATGAGTGTACAATGGTTATACGTGTTAGGCGTGCGCTTACCTTGGTTCAAGCACGAGGAGCTTAGCGACAAAGTCCTTAGCCTGGGCAGACACGTCCTCGAAGAGCTCTTCCGGAAAGTCGACCTGGCCGAGTATGATGTTTTTAAATGTCTCCTGGTCGGTTTCACCGCCGAAAGGCGAGAAACCCGTTAGTAGGACGTACGTCGTTACGCCTAAAGACCTGCATTCGCGCGGCACACACGTGCGTTTCCATGTGTGAGCGTGGGACAGAAAATGTTTGCTGTTGTACATCTCGATTATTGATAAGAGGTTTATTCGTAATTGGGATTATTGTTAATGTCTCGTTAGAAGTTCTTACAAAGTCATCAAATACAGCTTATTCGCTCTTTTCTATGGACAGGTGTTTCATGTTACCATTAGTGGTTATTATATAGGGCACAGTTAAACTTAAATAAATTACTGTTACTACTGATCTATGTGAATTTAGATCAATACTTTTTGTCCGTTACTACTTACTACTTCTTTCTAAATCATGATCTTATCTCAGTCGAACAATAATTAAATAACCTGTTCAAGGTATCAATCTCGATTTGTGTAAATGGTAACCTACTTTTTAAAATTTGCATACAATGATGTGCAATCCAATATTTTGAATCCTTTGTACGAAAAAGATTTCTATATGAGCATTGATACGCAAATTTCACAAATAATATTAATATAATGACTAGGTATAATATAAGTAGCTACATTTATAGATAAAAAAACAAGTGTACTGGCGTATTTTACCACATGTCGGCCGCTAATGTAATCGGCTCGTAATGCAGAATCTCGGGAGCTGTAATACAAAAAGAAAAAAGAGATTTCAAAACAAGTCGCATCGGAAGTCGAAACAAATCGAAGAAAAAAAAAACACTACAGGCCACACCATACGTAATATATATAAAATCACGACACACGACGCATCGTTATAATTGAGCTTCGCGCGTGTAACGTATAAATAACGCGGAGACATATCGATTTCGATGATCTATCAAAAGCTTATAACGATTTTTTTCGCTCCAATATAGTCGTTTGACAGTATTCGATATGTGTATAATTTACGCGTCTCAGCCGAATAACTTTGCATTGTTAATGGACGCGAGCTGGAACAGATATCATTGCTATTCCGCGAGCGTCGGTGTTGTTTTCTTTTTTTTTTACTTTTTTTTTCTTTAAGGACACTCGTCACGCCTGCGGAGAAAAAAGTTCGTCGAACTTCGTCTAGAGCTTATATACATACGCGGTTGAAGTCGTTATCGTTTCGTCTTTTTCGTTCGTGCTTACCTACGTAATCGGGAGTGCCGAGAATCTCTCGAACTTCGGTGCCCTCGAGGACGACCCGTGAGATCTCGAAGTCGCACAGCTTGACGTTGCAGTCCGGGAAACTTCCCATCATCACCAGGTTTTGTGGCTGCAAAAATTGAAAAAGCGCGTAGCTGATTTTCTGGGTCAAATTATCTGGCTCTCGGTATTAGACGGTGTGAATAAAAAAATCCTGACACGCGCTCGACGATCAAGTATTTTTTATAAAGATCGATAAATTTATTTTATAATCCTGTTATTATACAGAATGAAAATTTATGTGGATTATTTTGTCATTCGAATTTCCAAGCGTAATATATGTAATCGATCTTGTCTGAAATCAAGGTCAAATTAAAGTATGTAAAATAAATCGATCACATGTTAATACACTTTTTTTTTTATTAACGATACGTCGGCTAAAAATACAACTTGCCCATCTATCATTCTTCAAATTATCAGCTTGCATTGTATACTCCGTAAAATCACGTACTCGCATACTAAGAATTATAATTCTCCAGCTTTTGTTACAGGTTGTTTAAAAGAAATCATATACGCTGACGATGGTATCGCATGCGTACAGAAATATTAAACAAAAATGCAGAAGGATAAGAGGCAAAGTGTCACCGCGATGGCGACGGAAGAAAAAAAAACGAGACCGAAATGATATATTATTGGCTTTAATTTTTTTATCCTTGGCTCGAAAAGATCGATTAATGGAATGTGAAAGTTACCGGAAATGCATTTTATCAGTCGTTGGTCTTTCAGTCGATTAAAGATACTCGCTCGCTTCTGTACGTTATTTCTTTTCTTTGTTTCCGCGAGAATTATTTCCAAATCACAAAAATTTGCCGTGCGCGCTGACGTTACTGTGCATAGTGCGTCGTAAATTTTTATTGCGATTATTTCGATTATTTCCTTTAAGAATGCCAAACCTAATTATATGGGAAGGGAACGAGTTTCTGAAAGAATAATTTATATAATTGCTTAAAGCTTTGAAAATTTATGGTTGATGGTTAATTGCGATGTATGGAACAAAAACAACGTGTCGAAAGATCGTGTAAATCGGTTTGTCGGTAAGGTGACAATTTCTGTGTCTTTTTATTTCAATGACAATTGCGGTAAATATTTTAAATACTTTTCGGGTACAGCGTATCGAGTTTATATAAAAGTTTATATAAAATAAGTATTGTGAATGGAAAATTAAATTTATAAAAGTTATTTATGTTGTAAAATCATTAAGATTGAGGATAAAAAAGTTTTTTTAATAATTTTTAAAACGATATTTAAATAGTTTTCTGTGTACCTTTGATAACATTTTTAAAGAATTAATCTTTGATTTATAATAGTATCCATAAAAGATTTTCTTATCATCCAGCATTTACACTTCTCAGCTTTAAATAAATCAATAAGTGATTTACTCGAGTTTCTATAATTACATAATGCAGTTACGTTTAAATATATGCGCAATCGTAATAATATGAGTTTCTTTATAAAATAGTGACGTAAAATCTTAACGTAAGAAAAACTTTTATTTTGTTCGCGAATAAAATGTATACAAAACGTTGAAAAATCGCTCGGCTTATGCAAATAATATTCTTACACGTAACAGCAAGGAGCATTGAAAAAATATTCGAATACATGAATTCGAGAAACATCACAATTACTTCATTCTACAAGTTACTACCGTATGTGCGATAAAAAAGTGTTTCACTTTAATCCCCTTAAACTTTAAGAAAAACATATAGAATCCTTATTTCAAAATAAGAAACGATCCTTCGGATTTGTTTAAGCTAAATTCGGACTTTAAATTATTAATACCGGTTTCGACTTACAATTTTGAAAATAAAACTCGATAATAAATTTATCAACATTTTCGAACAACTTTTTTTTCTTATAAATATTCAAAGGCACAGAACCAAAGCCTAAATTATAAATTCTTTTATCTACATTTAAAAAATTTGTATCTGTCAAGACATGAAAAAGAATCGCATGCAATCAAACCTAGACATTCTCTAGACATAATAAGCAGCAACCAACAAACGAAAAAAATCCGCATATTGCGATCCAAACCATGGCAACAAAAACCAAGAAATACGTAACCTGTACCCCTAAAAGCTTACATCGTTTTCCTCGCAACGAAAACATTCACGCGCGAGAGGTAAGTAAAGAAAACAAGAGAGAGAGAGAGAGAGAGAGAGAGAGAGAGAGAGAGAGAGAAGCAGAAGAAGCGAGGCGAAAGTTTAATACCGCGTGAGAAAACATATCATAACGACATCTTAACCAGCCTCCTTTAATGATATACACACAACCTTGATACTCGCGCACTCACACATACACTCACACATAAACATCCATATGTATGGCACGCGTGGGTGATCTTGAATATTCAAAAAAAAAAAAAAAAAAAAAAGAAGAAGAAGAAGAAAAAATCCATCCGCGGACGCGACGAGTAGAGGATCGCCGTGCGACAATCGGACAATGAGTAATGGCTCGGTGCCGTGCTCGAAAATAAATCTCTCGGCGATGAAAATGCACTTAACGCACTGCTGCGACGGCATTGTTCGCGGCAAGTGTGTGTCTGCAGTAGGCTCCGGTTTATTAAGAGCGGAATTGAGGATTTCGTCATGGCGATTTCCTTGTGGCGACTGTAGCATAGCAGCCGTAGTTTAACGACGAGCGGCATTTGTTTATGCTAATTTTTTTAGTGGCTCTCGGTCTCGCTAATTAATTAATAATGCCGCTCGGTGTACCGTGGTAGGTAGGTATATATGATGCAGTCGACACGCTGTATTATTAGCAAGCGGATCGAGAATGTTTGTTTTTGTCGCTATATGGAGGCTCGTTTGGGCGAGTTAATAAAACGCTTTAATGCCTTTGGCTGCAATAAGGAAGAGGTATAGCATCTGTCGCGACGTTTTTGGGATTGATCTTGTACCCTGAACTCGGATATGTATTTTTGGATCTCAATGCGATACCGATGATTTATGGCTGAGCTTGATTAAAGCATTGAAATTATTACTTTTATTAGTATCGGCTTAGTTTTAACATAGAACGAATGCTGTGGATAATGAGTATTTACAGAACTAGCTTTAGTCTTTTTTGGCTGTGAGATTTTTCTGACGATGATCTCAACACAACATTTAAATCTCTAAAAACGCTTGAAGTACTGGTTTTGAAACGATGCAAGTTTTAGAATAAAAAGATCTTTTTATTTGAAAATATACTAGTGTCTGGTTTTTAAAAAGCTTTTTTACATATTCGAAACTGAATGCGTTCATTACCCATTCATCACTAAATTAAAGTAAAAGACCTTTAATATTGGTTTTAAATTTACGGCTGTCAATCAACGTTGACTCGCAAGTCTTTAAAGCTCTTTCAATTTATAATACATTGTGCTGCACACAAAATTAAAAATCAAACGAAGCTGCATACGTGAAAAAATCTTGACAAATAAAACCACGTAACTGTATAAATATTTATTTTATTAAAAAAAATGTAAATTATATCGAAGCGACGGATAAATAATTCATTATTGTGTATGTATCAAATTTACAGGCGTATCTATGATATCACATCTCTTTCCTACGATTCCACCTATATCCTAAATAGAAAAATCGATTTTTTTTACTTTAATTTTGCATAAAAATACGTTCATTGAAAAGGTCTCGAGGAAGCGATAGGAATCGTTTTCTACCGCTAAAAGTCATCGCGTTGAAGACTCGAGACTAAGGAGTAATATTATGCGCTCGCCTCCTGGCAATCACGCAACGGAATCCCTTCAAGGCGAAATGAAAAAGAAAAGATAATAATGCTCCTGCGCCCCATTGTGCGGTGTGCAGCGAATAATATATAAGGATCTTTCCATTCATCTACGTGGAATTACGGGATATTTCATTTTCCTGGAATGAATAACCGCGAATAATCAAATGCATATACGAGCCTGTCCCTATTAGTCTTTTGTCGCTCGATTATACACGCACATAATGAACGTAAGGAGTTTTGCTTTAGTGCCCGAGTTGCGGCTACGATACAACGCGTATATAGACCGCGGACGCGAGCGATTGACACACGTGCAGCGTTGCGCATAAGCTGGATTGAGATTTACAGCTGCGAACCGATGATTTTTTTCTCTAGTGCGTTGCCACACTAATCCTGATATGTTTTATAATTTAAATGCGTGTCGTGTGCGCGGGATATATTTTTCATTGGCTTTGTGTTTATTTTTTTATTATAGATCAAATTCGTATCAATTGTTTGGATCGTACAATTTATTATAAATCGATTATTGGATTTTGATCTAGTCATCGTAAATGTGATTTATTGAAATAGGAAATAAGAATAAATCCTTATATATATATATATATATATATAAAC
>UELV01138853.1:0-17322 GCA_900490015.1 Megastigmus stigmatizans
GATTTTTTTCCTCGAAAATTTCGATATATATATTTTGTTCAATACGAAATTACGGACACTACCGGTAAGGTAGGAATCTTTCCGAGGGTCGCACATCCCCTTAAGGAATTGCACGTTAATGGAAAAGTATAGTTCCGGTATGATTCATGTTATCTTTGCACTTCTTATTGCTAAAATCCTAGTATTTGTTTTTGCAAAATTTTGTAATATTTCGCGAATCAGTATAATTACATATCTATACTATAATGAAATTTAATAATTAAAATTACTGGTTTTTTAATTTAACAGATTTACGTTTTATTAATACGTCAGTTTAATTTAATTCACTTGTGCAAATATAATTTGGCTTTGAAAGAAGTAAATAAACCTCGAAATAAACTTAAACGATATTTTAAGTTATTTTTATGGAAGCAAGTAATGTTCCTTATTCTTATTCGAATTTTTTGTGCCAAGACCTTAAATTCATCTTTTTCTATCTTTTTATACATCTTGAGTGTGTTTAGACCCTAAGTATATATATATAAACACATATTGCTGGACTCCAAGTTTAGTCATAATAATGTACTTTTTTTAAGTTATCTGATTATTTCAGAGAATATATTTATTATTTTTATAGAAAATCTTAAAATTATATGTCTTGAACGTAATATTTTGATTTATCTCACAGATAAACTACTAAAGCTATATTAAATATTGTTAAACTGTGCTTTGTTGATACAAGAGTTTTTAATATTGACAATTAAAGAATTGATAAAAATATGGCAGTTGTAGAAGAATCTCTCAATCTTGAAAGAGGTAAGAGATATTATATTGACTTTATGGACTATTCTGCTTGTATTTAATTTATAAATTTTTGTATAAATTTTTAAATAATATTCTATATTTTTATTTACAGATATCAAAAGATCTATTGAGCTATTGGATAAATTACAAAAAAGTAGGTTTTGTACTTCGTACTTTACTCTAAACAATTTATTGCTTTATTTAGTACAATTAAAACAAACTTTTTCATTCTAAAGGTGGTGAATTTCCAGTTACAAAATTAGCTGCTTTGCAAAAGGTCTTGCAAAGTGACTTCTTAAATGCAGTTCGAGATATTTATGAACACATTTATGAAACTATTAACGATGGTCAAGTATGTTTCCTGTCTAATAAAATTATATTTTCATACTTATGTTATAAAATTTTTAAGAAAAAAAAATCTTTATTTTAAGGGCTCACAAGATGTAAGAGCATCTGCAGCAGCAAAAGCAACCGTTGCCGCTTTTGCTGCAAGTGAAGGACATGCACATCCCAGAATTGTGGAGTTACCCAAAACTGAAGAAGGACTTGGTTTTAATGTAATGGGAGGCAAAGAGCAAAATTCTCCCATTTACATATCACGAATCATTCCTGGTGGAGTGGCAGATAGACATGGAAGTCTGAAACGCGGCGATCAATTATTATCTGTCAATGGGGTGGTAAGTTGACTAAAAATTACCACTAACTGAATCAGAATCTTATTTCTGTTAAACATTGCATTTTAGTGTGTTGAAGGAGAAAATCATGAAAAAGCTGTAGAACTGTTAAAACAAGCACAAAATTCTGTTAAACTTGTTGTTCGTTATACACCAAGAGTTTTAGAAGAAATGGAATCACGTTTTGACAAACAAAGAGCAGCTCGAAGACGGCAGATTCAGTAACAAGTTTTGAACTTTCCAATTTATGAAATTACACATAGTAATATCCATAATTGTGATTTCAAGAACATTGTATATCAAACATCCATCACCTCATAAACGTATATTTATATACAGATCTATGTTACAAGATCTAAAGAAAAATACTAATATTTTTTGTTATTTAAATATGTAGAGTTCCAAGATACTTGTCCTGGTAGAAATATTTTTGTGAATAAATATTAATTCCAATGAAAATGTATTATTTTTTATTTAATAATTTAATAGCTTATGTATACAAATCATATTGTCTGTTTCTTTATCAATTATATGAAAATTAAAATATGAAATGCAAATTTGTGCGATTGTATACCAACAAGCAATCATGGCATTAAACATTGGGATATGTATACATATACATCTCAAATTTATCAATTTTAAACAGTGTACTTAACTAGCACATAAAGTTTATTTTTATCGCGAAGGTAGATGTTTTCATAATATGACAAAAACGGCTGTAAGTACATTTTTCTAGAGATTATGGCATAAAATACTTTCTACATTCAATCTATTGATATACCTTTCGTTTTATTATCATAAATCTACTGAAGCCTATCATACTTCATACTCTTTCATTTAGTATACAATCTCGTGAAACGTTATACACATAACACAGTTGCTTTGCGGTAATAATTACATTAAAAATGTGTACCTACATAATTGTTAAGTATTGTGTACATAATCTATCACTATACAATACAAGAACCTCTCGATCTCCATTTTTTCAATTTTTTCTATTATCGAAGAATATGTACGTTTCAAGATTCAATTTGTGTTTTAAAGACCCAAGATTCTTGGAAACTGGGAATGCATTTAAATTCTTCACGTCCTTCAAAACGCGCATGCGTGATGACTGTTCGTAAATGGCCGAATGTCACAAGAATAGAATAAATAGACAAGTAGCAAGACAAAATACAATTCGCGGATAAACATAGAAGTGCACTTGATCGGAAGAAGGAAAATTAAATTCGCATTTTCACATAAAAATGTTCAGTTGTTGGCGGCAGCTTTGTTATCGATTATGATTGGGTAGTTGAATAAAAAGTGCATCAGTCTGCATAAAAACCAATAATATAGAAATAATAAGTTGGAAAATAAGAAAAATTTGTATTTTGCGACTTTGAATCTTAAAAGAGTTTGATTATCATTTTTTCACTTTGTATGTGTAAGCATACGGTATTTTATGATGGTTTTGTTGACCAAAATTTTTCTTTTTTTTACATGCTGTGGTAAGTGTATCTCATAATACATATCTAAACAAGTTTTTATTTACATCGAATTCATAATTCGAATCCTAACCTCAAAGTAAATACCCGATCGATATTTACTTTGATATATAAAACTGAATCCTGGGAATTTATTTCAATCGAGTGATCAAATTTAATGCCCATCTTCTTAAGAATAACGATTTTAAATAAATAATAACCATATGCTATTTACATAATTAAGCTTGTCTATACATCAATTTCATTTTAAAATTTATCATTCAACCCCTATTTGATGAGTCATTTTGGTCCACCCTAAATCTACAAACTGGGATTTTTAACTGGATTCTTCAAACTTATATTTTAACAATTAATAATAAATTTTTGTTCAGTTGTGAATTTTTTAATTTTCTTAAAAAATTTATAAAATGATCTAATAAGTTAAATAAAAAAAAGAGCTGTAATTCGAATTTTAGTTTAAAATCATGTAATAACTCTAATATGCAAAACTAGCTTTTGCATAATCATAAGCTTCATTTAAATAAATTCTACATTTCAATAAATTTACCTAATTATATTCCAGTTATTGTCAATGGTACTACAGCCTCTCGAGTTTTAGAACTTAGCGATAGGTAAGAGTTTCCTACATTCTAAATGCAATATTGATTTTTATATATTTTAGTTAAATATTTTATTTTTTTTTTATAGATTTTTAGATATTCATAAAGAAGGACAATGGCTTGTTATGGTAAAAGAACTGTTAATAATACAAACAATAACAGCAAATAATTCAATGTTTATTTAAAAATCATTTCTTTTCAGATGTATGCACCATGGTGTGCACACTGCAAAAGGCTAGAACCAATTTGGTCTCATGTTGCTCAATATCTTCATGCATCATTAATAAGAGTTGGGAAAGTAGACTGTACACGTTTTACAAGTGTTGCCCATTCTTTCAAAATCAAAGGATTTCCTACAATTTTATTGTAAGTAATTATTATATTCTTTTATCTATGCACAATGTTTTAACAGTATGGAAGCAATTTAAATGCCCTCAATAGGATCCAAGATGATTCTAATGTCAATCATAATAATTTTGATAAAAATACATTTCTTTTGAGATACTTACAGTTTCCATACACTTAGAACACATTATATTTGTTGATGTTTATATTATTCTCAAAATTCTTTTGTAAAACACAGCTTAAAAGGTGATCAGCAATTTGTTTATAATGGTGATAGAACAAGAGATGAAATTGTTAAATTTGCTACTAGATTGAGTGGCCCACCAGTGCAAGAAATAACTAGAACAACTAGTTTTAGCACTTTAATAAAAGATAGAGACTTGTATTTTTTATATGTGGGTGATAAATCTGGATTGTTATGGGTAAGTGACTTTAGTAAAATCATAAAATTTTCTGCAATATTAGTATAGTGCTTATGAATATAGTGCATTAGACATTAACAATAAAATGTACATAAAATTCTAAAAGCCAGAAATATCAAACTTTTGCAAAACTATGTATGTTCAATTTCTTTTACATATTATTTCAGGATACGTATCACAACATTGCAAACGTATTCCAACCTCATGCATTTTTTTATCAGTCACATCCAACCGTTGTTCAAAAACATGCTCCATTTGATAAGACCCCAGCACTTTTTGTATATAAAGAAAACACGCATTATAGTTTTACAGGTAAGACACGAATCATCAAAGTGAAAATATTTTAAAATAATTGAAAAAAAAAAACCAAAATGTAAAACATTATGATTTTTAGATCACAATATAACAGATACAGATAAATTAAACGAAACTTTGTACAAATGGATCAATGCTGAGCGTTTTCCAACATTTCCAAAAGTCACGCATGGAAACATAAATCAACTGTTTTTAACAAATAAAAATCTAGTCTTAGCAGTAGTAGAGGAAAATCAGTTAGAAGAAATTCCTCCAGATATGTTAGAATTTAAGGACATGGTGGAATCTGTGATTAAAAAGAAACGTCAAAAATATCATGAGTAAATGAATAAAAAAATATTTAATTTAAATAACATGAAAAAAAATTAAAAATTAATTATCACTCTTCTTATTTCTAGTCATTTTCAATTTGGCTGGATAGCCAATCTAGAACTAGTCAATAGTATAGCAATGACGGTCGTACCACTTCCAAGTTTGATTGTTATAAATTCAACAACAAATCATCATTACATTCCAGAGGATGAACCAGAAAAATTAACTCCTCATGTAATTGAAATGTTTTTGGAGCAAATTAAAAGTGAGAGTGTACCGGTAAGTTATTTTTTATAAATAGTCTTGATTTTCAGATACAACGTTTAATTAAATTGTATTAAATCTAGAAATATGGAGGAAATAGCTTAGTAGTACGAATATACAGATCTTGGTTTGAAGTTCAATCTGCTCTTGCTTCAATGTGGAAAGGCAATCCCATTTTAACTTTAGTTTTGTTTGGCCTACCTGCTGGGTTCTTATCACTTATTTGCTATAACATCTGGTGTCCAGATATATTTGATGCAGATGAGGAAGAAGAAGGTCAGTCAATTAAAATAGATATTTTAAATTATTTTAGAAGTGAGGTTATAAACAATTATTTTATTAAACTATATTAACTTTGCTTTTTTAGAGTACACAGGATCAAGTCATATTAAGAAAGACTAGACATTACTTGCAAGGAAAAAAAGGTGATGTTCATACAAGTGATAAGAACAACCATTATTATACATTTAATGTTTCCAGTAAGTCGTGAACTAAATTTTAGTTAATTTATTATATGAAGAAGATTGTGTAAGTGATGTGAAAATGTGTTTTGTTGTATATTTTTAAAATCTACTTGTCGACGAATAAAATTATTAACAAGATTTTAATAAACTTATGAAAAAATTACATACTTTATATTTGTCTTCGGTTATTTCTTAGTATTATTGCATCAAAAGAGGAATCAATATTAATTAAAAAAAATAGGAACAAAAGCGAATTCCATATCTATACACTAATCAGTGTATGAGATTTTGTTCAGCGAATCATACTTTTGCGAATTCTCCAGCAAATGTTAGAAGTCATCATCCGAATCCATTGCTGCTCTGCGCCTATCAAACTGAATTATTTTATGTTTAGAATAAAATAATGGATATCAAAAAAGTAACGGTTGCTTTTTAGGACTTATGATCAGAATGTTATGAACTACATTTATAATGAATGCAATGTAAAATTTTTACATACCTTCACAGTAGGAGCTTTTTTACTTGTTTGTTTATTTATACTTTCTAAGATGCTAATTAGTTCTTTTTCTCCAAGTTTACTCTGAAGTTGACCACGTTGAGCCATAGACAAAATCATATTTTCAACCATTTTTCCCTTTTCTGGTTTTCCTAGAGAGAGCGTGTTTACTGAAAAAAAAATATAGTATTAAATACAATTGTCTTTCGTATAAAAATAAAATGTATTCTTACATCTTGCTCTTGCAGATTGATCAAGTACTTGACTGAGTATTGAATTTCTCATGTCTTCCATCTGCTGTTGTTTTTCTTGCATAGCTTGCTGATTACTCGCATCGTCACCCTAAAGAGTAACATTTGTATAATTAATAAAATAATCTATTTTAGAGATAATTCCAAAATATGGCAAAAAATATTTACAATATATGTATACATTAAATTTTTAAAAACATTAAATACACTCCAAAATAAATTTCGAATTTATCATTTCTAACCTCAAAAATTTTATGTTTTCATACTAAAAATTAATAAAATAGCTTTTTTTTTTTAGTAATAGCAATATTGATAAGAACAAAAATTTATTTATTCATTAATTTGCAAATGAATCATCGTAAATAACATTAATTTTACCTTATTATATCCGGATTGCAATTGCGCTAATCGCTGCTTGCGAATTTCTTCTAACTCGGGATCAGCCATTTCTTATAATTATTGTATGTGATTTATAAATAATAGAGTTATAAGTTTTTCAAATAAAGTTCTACTAAGATATCAGCATCAACACATACACAATGACAATCACGTTTATCAATATTATAAATTATAATGTATATGAACACTTATTTATAGGTTACTACTCTAGTTGGATGGATGTTCAGGCAATATAAAGTATACCCCTTTGAAGGAACTATAATATTACTATATTTGGAAGTGCACATTGTACACATTTACACAACTATACACACACATATAACCGTCATAACGTACCCCACCCCAGTCTGCAAATATTGCATATTAGCAGTAGAAAATATACGAAGCGATGTATCTTTAATAGCACCCTTGCATTCCGTTATTTATTGCATTTGAATCCGTTAGATTTTTTAAAAAAAAATTATAAGATTCATATTTTAAACTGAAGCAACGATATTTGAGACACTGATGATTTCAAAATTGATAAATTTCAAGAAATGATTTTTAATTGCGTCGTCATTAAATTTTAGAATTTTGTAATTGACACAAAGTAGGTATAGCTAAAAAAATATATAAATTCATTTTCTAATTTTTCTATACAGAGTACCTATATACAGCTTATATTCATGTTTTATGTGTATATATATATAAGTGCGCATGCGCATACAAACCGCGAAAAGTTCAAAACTCGCGATAATACAGTTTTTCAAGATGCGATAAGCGATTATTCTTTATTGTACTACATTTTGAATGATTTAACAAATTATCTTTCGAAATAACTCCAAGATTGCATCAATTTAAAATTACTTTTTTTATTATAGCAGTATATGGAAACGGAATATTTTTGATAGACCTATTCGTTAAAACTTACCAGACTTTTCGTCCACTTTCCATCCCCCGTTACAGCTTTACATCTGAAGTTTAACAATTATTATCTGAAGTGTGTACCTATAGTTCGCACATTCAATAAAGTATGAAACAAACAGTTGTGAGTATAAATTAATTAACGTAAAATTAAGTGCCTTGCATTGCAATATAACATTTTTGTATAATGACAGCCGCTACATGCATTACTCGTGTTCATTTTTTCCTTTTCCACGGAAGCTCGAAAAGAATCGTTCCTATAAAAGAAGTTAATTGTAAAAAAGTCGTATTTGTATGTTATCTGTAACGGTGCAATTTTCAGACAAGCGGGTAAACCGGTGTTTCACGGCGCAACATTCCATTGCACTGCTGCGTGCTATACCAAAGAGTCGGGATCTATACTCACTCTCTGAAGCTATAAAGAATTTTAGTATAAATAAGTTTTTAAAAATAAAATAAATAATTCCGAATAAATCGATCATAATAATATAAAGTACCTGCTCATTGATTTAATTCGATCCAATGGTGAACCACTTTTGGCACTCATATAGCTATAGCCTTATTTCATGAATATAGATCCTCATTGATGTCTGTTATCGCACTATTATCGAGCGCACAAGGTTACATGTAGTTATTATATCCGTCACATGCAAAAGCTAATCAGTCTTTGCGCGAAGATCTCGTATGAAAAATTTGAAAATCTGAAAAATATATAAAATTTCAATGAATTTTATACATCTTTTAGAATGCGGATGACAACACCGCCTAGACTGAGGGCCTAAGTTTAAATAATCGGATTTAACCAAATTTTATTTAAGCTTAGGCCCCCAGTTTAAGTATTATCATCCGGATCTATAAGACCTCTAATGGTATAAGTTAAGTGAAATTTTACATGAGATCTTATAACTTTAAACGCTCACACTGTGCGATCTCATATATGTAAAATTTAAAACTGGGATCAATTGCAATTTTTTGTTAATTTTCTCTGGAATCAGATAGCAACTTTGGAAAAGTTTTAGTTTCCGTAAAAACATAAACGACTGGAGTGAACGTGCTATAAAACACTTTTAACTTCTACTAAATTTTAAATTGGACTTCGATTCATAAGATTGATTCCACCTTCACACACATAATAATAGACTCCCACACCCTTACGAAGGAATTCGCAGAATCAATTCCGGTCTGCTCCTGCATACTCCAAATAATTTTCGCATGGGCCAATTTAAAGCGACAATGTCGATTGTGCTCAAAATGCATAACAATGGCAATCCCCAAATAGAACACACATTGCACTTACAACTCGACTGGTTTTGGTGCATGTAAAAGGTGGAAGGATTTCGTCGCACAGGCTATAATATAACATTCGATAGATCGCGAAATTCTAAGAACCCAGGTATCTTTCTCGTTTTTCGATCTGACAAGTAGTTTCCGAGTTATCAACTGTTAAAAGTTTTTAAGATGAGCCAATCAGCCGGCAGCTACAGCTGTATACATAGAAAGCCAAGTTCCAACGGAGAGAGAGAGAGAGAGAGGCTTAGATTTCAAGGAGAGTCCATTCGGTATAGTATGCGCGGTGTGTGCAAAACCCTCGGCAAAAGCTCAAATTGCGGAAGAAAGAAATGAAGAGAAAAAGAAAGAGAGAGAGTAACAAGAAAGAAGACTGGACGCGGCGCGCGATTCACGTTCGCGAAGGGGCTATCAAGGCACTCTCGCACGCGCAGGGCTACAAAACGAACGGAGGAGAGGAGAGTACTTTTATGCTCCTTCTTTCTCTCTCTCTCTCTCTCTCTCTCTCTCTCTCTTTCTCTCTACCTCCTCCGTACATCTCAAGTCTGTGAGAAATCTCTTCTTTATACTTCACGGGAGAGAGAGAGAGAGAGAGAGAGAGAGAGAGAGAGAGAGAGATCGAGCGAGCGTCCAACTGCTATATTATACCTATACGTATTAACCTCGTGCTTCCGTGGAGAGAAGCATAGTTCTCTCTCTCCCTCTCTCCCTCTCTCTCTCTCTCTCTCTCTCTCTCTCAAATTCCACCAAGGCATGAGAGTCTTTTTATTATTACAAACCCGACAAGAGGATCGCGCGAGGCCTCCAGAGAAATACTATGTATAGAGGCTACACTCGAACACAGACACATGTGAAAAGGGAGCTGCGAGAAATACTTTTGCGCGCACGTAATAACGAAGTATTATTTCTTTTCTTCAATTCTCTCGAATTACTGTAAAAGTCTTATGCACCCGTAAAATCCTATAGCCCGCGATGTACACGTATATATATGGAATCTTCTTGTTTACCGTGCGGTGCAGGTTGTTCAGCACCTATAGGTGCGCATATACTTTTCTATGACTCTCCGCCACCTGTGTGTGCTGTAAGTTAAATGGTATATACGTGCGGATCTTCGATTGCAGAGCGCCAATGCAAATTTTATACCAAAGAGACCGAGTGGCACGGATATATCTTAAAGAAATTCCAGCACTCGAGAGAAACAGTCATATATATACAATACTGAATATAATATATAAAGAGTGTGGCGTGTACACGAATGTTTATGTAATTGCAATTTGAAATTAATTTGAAAATTGTACGGTGCATTACGTAAAAAAGGATTACACGGTATCTAATATGCTTGTGCAGCCGATTTGGCACTTATCCAAGCAAAGCGCGCCTCGCGAGCGCAGGACTCTATAGCTTATATATATATATGTGTATATATACGTATATGAAAGAGCCTGTCTCGAGTCTCGTGATGCACTGTATATATATATGTATATATACAACTTGCGTGGAAGCACCGAACCCGAGGGCAAGTGAAAGTCTACAGCGACTCTTTATATACCCGCGCGCACAGAAGAGGAGGCTTTACACAGTTTATACAGGTCGCCGTGTGTCAGCTGCATACATGCATGCATGTATAGGTATATGTATAGCATGTATAGCGGATTCGTGTCCAATCGGCACAATTTTAGGATATGAATTATGTTTTACTTAGATGAAGTATGCACAAGACCTTATACTCTGTTTAATAGCTTCTTATATGCAAATTTATGAAAATTTGAGGTTGACAATTCTTTTTTCGATAATAATTGTTCAATACAAAAGTAACTTTATTCGGCAATTAAATTCAATGAGTTTTTTTTTCAGCCCTTATTATATACAGTAAACACATTTGCTGGTCAATATGTCTCCCTGTTTCACTTTAATACCGCATCAATTGAAACCCAAAATGACATTTGAAATTCCTATTTTTGATTGTCTAAATTTTGTGCACTATACACTTTCAATTAATGATATGACCGGTAGTTATCGCTCGGCTATAACAGATCTCATAATAGATCAATTTCGATCAGTAAAGTACCGGTTTTTAAAAAAAATTAATTTAAAATTAATTTAAAATTGAATTTAGTAGATGAATTCCAGCTGCAATCCAGACGCAAGGAATCTATAGATATAACTATCCTACTTGTGTAAATTTTTATACTTGAGCATGACCCATGTCATTTAGGTAAATAGCTAATTCTATTATAGGAAAGATTATTTTGTAATCTATGTTCCTATGTAGTTCACTAATTGGACTTTCGATTAAAGATCAAATGATTTTTTACACATCGGCATTTAGGGTATTATTCTTATATTTTATTAATGACAAAATTAAAATTTTTGTGATTTAATACTTATCGTTAAATTATAACACAAATAAATCTTACTTGAAAAGAAAGATTTTCTCAACTTTTAAGTGAAAATAAACTATAAGTATTTCTCTTTTTTCATTTATTTTTTTCTTGCTAATTTTCTATTATCGATGATAAACTCTGAGCATTATTCAAATCATTAAATTATATTTTACTAATAGCTTCTAATCCCTGTATAATATTTATTTACAGTTAGCTATAAATCAGATTTATTAAATTTGACCAATAAAAAATTTTATCTTGCGTCGAACTTTTATTTCAACTATAGTTCTTTTATCATCAAATTAATTGAATTGCATAAAAATAAAAATGCATCAGGTATAAAAGTATAAGAGTAATGGTAGAGATTTTGGAGGTCAAAGAATAAGGCCAAATGTATCTTTGAATGTATCGTTATTAATCGTTCACTGTCGCTCTTTTGACATTTTATATTGACAATTTGTCTATTTACAATGGTATTGATATAATGATATAATAATATTAATTAATTATAATTGTACACGGCTACTACAAATAAACAGATTCGCATCTTTATTTTACAAAAAGTTATAACCTACGAAGTCTTTACAATGCTTTATTATCTAGAAATTATGCACAAATTAGGATGCGGGGGAAAAGACAAATCGAAAGGACAAAACCTCGATGAAAAAATAGCTTCAATTGCAATTTGATTCAGACGAAAAAAATACAAAAAATATGTGCGCTAAATGAAAGAAATGGCAATTGTTTTTTTATCAAGCGAAGAAATAGATATTTTTCCACCAAGGTCCGCAATGAAAGGTGTGTCTTTCTTTTTTGAGAAAAATAGGATGATATACAAGTGGAAAGAGATGTAAGTACAAAAAATGACAAGAGCGTTTACGTATCTGAATAGTAATCGCGCTATTGTCTTGCCTTGGTAAATAACTTTTAATCACTTTTCTTTCTTACAACCTTCATTTGCTGCTTTATAAACGAGGGATGAAGAGTTGTCTGTAGGACCACGCATCGCCCGCGTTTTTTTGGATTCACATGCTGAAAGCAATGCGAAACCCCAAGTCTGACTTTAATATTTATTAATATTTTAAGAGGAACATTAATGAATCTTGGTTCATCATTATCATCATTATCATTACTATCATTATCATCAGCATCATTATCATCATCATTATTAATCTCGTCGTCGCTTATCGTCATCATTGTTCCATTTTTCCATATCATCTAATATCGTCATGATCGTTTATCACCAACAATATCATCATTATTATTATAAATAAATAGTTTACTCATCAAAAAATCGCACAGTAACAAAACAGTCGTCATTTGTCATACGATATGGAAACGGAGCTAGCAAACCAATTAAGTCTCCCCGAGCGAGTCATATTAGAAACTATAATAGGTCTTGTCAATTTCGACAAAAAAGAAAGAAGAAAAATTTACAATTCACGTTTGCTTGCACCGCGTCCATTTTACATGCTGTGGAATCGATCTCGCTAATAGCATAATAATGCCGGACTTTGGAATCCGTTGTTGGCGCACGTTGGAATTTCACAAAATCGAGAATCGCCGTCGGTCGTACACTTTGAAATAAATCAGTAAAAGCAAAAAAGATGAAAAAATTTTTTTGGCCGACTATTTTTGTTTAATGATCAAAAGCAATAAATAAAGGGAAATAATCACACGAGAAAGAATAGCGATTTTCGATTTTTCTCCATCGTTTTAGAGCGCCGAGAAAAAATTTTTGGACGGGGCCTGCTATCGTTGCCTACTTCCCTCTCTCTCTCTCTCTTTTTCTCCTTGGAAAACTCTTTCTCTCTCTCTTTTTCGATTTTTTCACTCTCTCTCTATTTCCATGGTGCTCAGCAGACCGTGATTTCGAAGAGTGTCTGCGCGCGTGTGTGCAGCTTCGGGTTGGAGAAGCATTCGCTTCCGAATCTTTTTGTTCGGTGGAGCACTTGAACGAGCTTATTTTTAGGATTCGAAGACGCTACTATATCGTCAGAGCGACAGACTGTCAATGAACTCCAGGAAAGAGACAGTTCCCTTTGAGAGGAACAAGGGAGAGAAAGAGAGAGAGAGAGACAGGGTGGGTGAGAAATAGAAAGAAAGAGAGCGAGAGAGAAACAAGAGAGTATCACACTTGGCGTGCCTGCCTAATCTAATCGCACGATTCGCAGTTTTATCTCGGGGTATAAAAAAAAAAGTGGCAAGTTTTTAACCGAAAGCACAAAACGAGTATACACGATTATCTCTTTTGAGTGCAATTCTATAAGAGTTGATCAAAGAAGTAGCTGCGCTTCGGTTTAATCCCATTCGAGATTCTGTATAAATTTCATCCCAGCTCAGCTGAGGAATAGATGAAAATTACAAGAAAATCGCTTATAATCCAATGATCTTCATAGCCGACACTTTTTTCCCCTCCCCCTTGATACAAAGCCGGGTCACGTGCGCGTGTATACATGTGTGTGTACTTGCGCGCGTGAGTCTGTGCGCTTAAAAAGGGACAGACACGCGCGCGCAAGCGCTTGTTCGAATGCGCGTCGTAAAATGAATGTGAATACAAATTATATATCTATATATACGAATCTAAGCACAGTCAGTTTCTACCCGCATTCCTTTCTCTTTCGAGTCGAATGTTCGTTACTTTGTTAACACCATTATACATACACGCATACGTACGTACACAGATATATTCACATTGAACTATACAAAAAAAAAGTGATATACAATATTTATATCGCCAAAAAAGTATCGCTGTCGTCTTCGTCACGCATCTTACCGAACACAGTCACTCGGAAACAATAATTCGACGCGTGGGGTAGAATCCCCCGTGGCTCGACACACACACACACACAGATACACAGAGACAGACACATTCTCGTAATCGTAATTCCACATTATAGCAATTATAAAAAATAATACAATATAATTATAATTAATAAAAAATAATAATAATATTAATAATATAATAGGAAATAACAATAATAAATTAGTTCTGTACAAAGGCGCTTCGAGCATGATACCTATTTAATAGCTAAACACTAAACGGATCGAGAGACGCGCGCGGTTCTCGTTCCGCCTGCACAGCATCCATATTTCTTTTTTTTTTCGTCGTCGTCGTATTCGATTTCATTCGACTCCTCGCACAATATATGTAATCAACGCGAGGCGTCGGAGTTTAACGGCCCACCCCGAGAGTGTCTCATTCTGTTTTTTTTTGTTCATCATCAGCTGGTCGTTTCACCCCAATCGTCGAGCATAAATACATCCAAGAGTCGTAAAATACGTTGGCGGCGCGGTCAAATGAATTGAATTAATTAATAATAATAAACACAGTCCGATATATCGATTAGAGGTCGTGTGTGGGGGCGTCGCTAAACCTCCGTGGCGAGCGTCGCCGCGAGCGACGAGTCGTGCCTGCTGTAATGGTCGTCGATCACGTAGACGGCGCAACCGGGCGTTTCCGAGCCCTGCTGCTGCTGCTGCTGCTGCTGCTGGTGTTGGTGTTGGTGTTGTTGTTGCGCCTCGTCGGGCGGCGTCTCCGCTATACTAGTGTTCGGCCTCTTGATCACGTCCCCGCAGCTCGCCGAGCAGCAGCTGCTCTCGGTCGCCCCGTACAGCACGGACGATCGCTTCGAGTCCATGAGCTGGTGGCACGAGGAGGCGATACCGAGTCCTCCCAGGCCCCCCATTCCTCCCATTCCGCAGTCCTTCTCCTTCTGGTAGAGATGCTGCGAGGCTCTGTGCGCCGCCGCCTCGGTGTTGAGTTGCTTGGTCGTCCGGGATCTCGACTCCTGGGCGGAGAGCACCGGCTCCGCCTTGTAGCCCTCGTGCATCGAGCCGTCGAGCGATCCCTCGGCCGCCGCCGCCGCCGCAGCCGCAGCCGCAGCCGCCGCAGCAGCCGCCGCGTTGTTCACACTTTTGGCCTGGACGCGCTCGGCTCCCAGACCCTGCACGCAGCCCGACTGCGCCGTCCACGTGTTCTTGATCATGTGGCTGTCACCGGCCGGCTGAGGGGCTTCCAGCTGGGGCGAGAGCAGCGCGCCGGCGCGCTTGCTCATGCTGCTGTGCACGGCGTTGCGCTCGTTCTGCAGCCTCGCCTCCTCGTCCGCCTTGGCTTGCTCGCGCTTCTGCCTGCGCTTCATGCACATGACCGCCAGGGCAGCGACGAGGACGAAGGCGGGCACGGCCGTGGAAATGGTGGCGATGACGACGACGTGCTCGGTGGTGAGGGCCGCGTGTCTGGCCTCGGGCGAGGCCGCGACGGCCGCCTGTCTGCCCCGGGACTGTTGGCCGCCGGTGGGCTGTTGGCTGGCGGCGGGCTGCGCGGCGGACCAGTAGCCAGCGGGTCCGGGTCGGGCGGGGGCCTCGGCGCAGGTCTCGCCGCGCCAGCCCTCCGGGCACTCGCACACGAAGCCGTTGACGCGGTTGCGACAGGTGCCGCCGTGCTGGCAGGGCGAGCTCTTGCACTCGTCGACGTCGACGCTGCAGTCCTTGCCGGAGAAGCCGGCCTTGCAGGCGCACTGGTAGTCGTTGGTGGTGGAGAGGCAGGAGCCGCCGTTGGCGCAGGGCTTGGCGAGACAGTAGTCGACCTTGTCCTGGCAGAGCCTGCCGACGTAGCCGGGCACGCACTGGCAGCGGAACCGATTGACGAGGTCGACGCAGGTGCCGCCGTTGAGGCAGGGTCCGCCCTGGCAGTCGTCGACGTTCACCTGGCAGCGCTCGCCGGCGAATCCGGGCGGGCAGGTGCACTGGAAGCCGGCGACGAGGTCGGTGCAGGTGCCGCCGTTGGCGCAGGGGTTGGGCGCGCACTCGTCGATCTGGTGGTCGCAGTCGGGTCCGGCGTAGCCGGCCGGACAGTGGCAGGTGTAGCCGCGCTCGCTGTCGTCCTCGCAGGTGGCGCCTCGCGCGCAGGGCGAGTCCCGGCAGGACCTGGAGCTCACCTCGCAGTGTCGGCCGCGCCAGCCGGCCGGACAGGAGCACTTGTACTTGCGAGCGATGTTCTTCTCGGCGGCGGCGGCGGCGTTGGCGGCGTCGCTGCTGCTGCTGCTGCTGCTGCTACTGCTGCTAAGGGTGCTGATGCTGGTCTCGTCCTGGGTGGAATTGGAGGGCAGACAGGTGCCCTGATTGAGGCAGGGATTGGCCTGGCAGTCGAGTAGCGGTATCTCGCACTCGGTGCCGTTGAAGCCCGGGGCACAGGCGCAAGTGAAGGAGCCCTGGCCGGTGTTGAAGCAGGTGCCCCCGTTGCGGCAGGGCTTGTGATTCGTGCAGAAGTTGAGGTCCTGATTGCAGAATAGGCCGCCCCAGCCCTCGTCGCACAGACACTCCCAGGGCTTTTGACAGCTACCGTGCAGACAGCCAGGATAGCGGACGCATTGGTCGCAGAATGGTCCGGTCCAGCCGCTCTGACATCTGTGCATCGGAAGGGAACAAAGAGAAACGGTCTCGATTAGAACATATAACCCAGGTGATATCCTTGCGTGCGTGTATTATTATTATTATTATGCATATACATACATGTGTGTGTGTTTGCGTGGGTGCATGTGTGTGAGGGCGCGTTCGTGTGTGTGTGTGTGTGTGAATGGTCGGAACGAAATGAGGAAGAGAGAGAGGGAGAGAGAGACAGAGAGAAAAAGGAGAAAAGTAGCAGCAGCGGCGGCGGCGGCGGCAGTGGCATGAGCACCGGGTGCGGCGGATACGCGGAGAACCGAGGATATAAAGAGAGAGGAGGTGAGGAGGAGAGAGGATGTGGCGGTCGGCCATTACTTTGTCCACGCGGGCCCCGGTGCAAACGGGGAGGGAGGGAGGGAGGGAGAGAGAGAGGAGCTGCGGAGAGCCTGTACTGCAGCGCTAGAGAGCCGGAGAGCGAGCTCTGCGCTGCCGAGCCGAGCGAAAAAGAGAAAAGGAAAATGGTAGAGAGAGAGAGAGAGAGAGAGAGAG